>NQFO01004151.1:0-10868 GCA_003991265.1 Pseudoperonospora humuli | reverse complement strand
TAGACGGTAATGTGATATCTTTTTTCGGTTTGATACCAGACGTCATCAGCGTAGTATCTTCAATAGCATGTTCTTGACGCGGTCTGTGAAAGCGAAGCATGAGTACGCTAGTCACCTCTTTGTGAACCAAATAACGAGCGACGAATACAGCGCGTCAGTTCTGCTGTTCCGACCAAAAGCGGAAAACGAGAAGAAATGCGACAAAAAAGTCTTCCGAGAGTCTTGTGCTGCTTCTTGCATACAGGCTAGCATCATCATTGAGCTTACTTCCGAAACGGGTGCTGTGCATTGCTGTAGCAAAAGTCCTTTGCTCGCATCATTAGAGACGGAGACATAAATCGCACCATTGACATCGGTATGATCGATACGGAAGGGAAAAGATGAACCGCCCGCGCTGCATACGGAAACCTAAGTCTCCTTAGCGTCGTAACGATCGCAATGTCGTACAAGCGACTGTGCACGAGTACCGTCATATGGACGTGGAGCGAAGGTCTGCAAAAACGGTGCCCAGAGTATGAGAGGATCATCGCAACAATGCCGTCGTTGAAGTTTACAAACCAGAAGACACTTCAATAGCGGACTATTGTATCATCTGTAGTAACGCGAAGTTTTTGCTGCTGTTCTGCGCCGGTCGATCATTCCCCAAGTGAAGCTTCTTTCAGTAGCGCATGCGGTCGCTGCGATAGTAAAGCGCATAGGTCCGGCGATGCGCGAAAAGACGTGCGCGGCGTACAGAGACTGCAGAGGCGCGAAAGCATCAAAGGAGACACGGTCAAGGGGTTGAAAAGACGTTGTAGAAGCGTGCGATGGTGGTCTGCATGGACGGAGCGCTTTCGTCTGTTCGACACGTTGACCTTATACACTACCGAAGTCGGCAGAGAAGAGAACGTGCGTGTGGTCCGCGCTCTAGCCGAAGGAGTCAGTTCCACTAGAAATGAATGTTTCCATGTGCTCCGCTGCGACCTCGTCCAGGGTTGTACGCACTACTGGGACCGCAGCATGAATGCGGCTCAAGAGCGAGATAATAGGTCAAGAATATTTGGAGATTTTCAAGAGGACGTTACTTCGTGGATACGAAAAGCGTCCTCCCCGGCCAGACCGGATACGGAGTATCGTTAGATTGATGACATGCATAGCACTTCAGCAGCTCTACAACACAGCGCAAACCTCATGCGCGACGTGCAAACTTGCCATGATTATGTGATTGTGTGACGCCATTCAAATTCAAGCGAGCACGCATGAAGAGTCGACGAATTGGCATGAGCTTGCTGGACGCAAGTGAAGCAGCACTTTGGTGCGAGGACAGCCGTGCTAATTTATGCCATGCGCGACTGGACTGTCCACCTTTAAAGCGCCATATGCTTCAAATTACAGCTCCACGTAGAGCGCTTCTTGCTATTCGACAAATCAGCCCCACATAAACGAGTACGAAACCGCATCGATAAGAAAATAGCGCGACGACACTGCTGGCGATTCATTTTAGTATGGCGGCATTCATGCGCTAGTGGTGTGTTACTTACGTGGTGTTCGTGGTGAGCTAGTGCGACTAATGGGTCAGCCAAGATTGCTCGAACGTGAACACCAAAGAAATCGACAAACTAGAACATCACCCACACGTAGACAGGGCTACTCGTTATCAGAAGCGGTTACATGGTGTATCTTTCGACTGACAGAAGCCGTTAGCAGGGTGTTGGTACGGTTGACGCCTCAGAGACGGTCAGCAAACTGGGCAGTGCAGTTTAGTCAGCTCATTGTTTCGATATGTCTTTGATAACACGCGCGCGGTAACATGATGTACAAGTCACTGCGGGGGCCTGAAGGCTGTCGCGACGACTGGCGTAATACGTCTTGATATGCATCACGGCGTTGTAGCCACGCTACAAGAGACAGCTCGAAGCAGCTCGATAATAAAGCAGTCTTGACTTGTTGTCCCGTCGGTGACTTCTTTCACTACCTGGAAACGCATGCGTAAAATCCTTCGCATCCATACACCAATCGTTTGAACAGAATGCAGCGCGTCGAAATTGCAGTAGCAACGTGAGGCTCACCGAGTTGCACATTTTTTTCCAGCTGCTAGCGCGGTGGGACGACAGCTCGCCTAGCACAAGTATCGTCGTCTCTTCTGGCGTGGCACTCGCCTTTGCTGTTTGCCCGCAGTAGAGCTGGCTCTTTGTTGAACAATCGGTGCCTTGAAGATATTGTGCAAAGGACATCTGTTGTGCTGACGTTTTGTTCAGCAAAGGTGGAAATCTAAGTGCAATCGACCACCATGGACGTTAACGCCTCGCTCTTACGGTGATTGGTGCACATCTCCCAGTCATAGCACCAACTGGCCATTCATTCATTGGTGTAAAAGGGCCGCTCAAGTCGTGGACCGGCTCTTTACCCAGATGCCCAGAAACAGCCGAACACAGTGCTGAAACTCTCTCCCTTTTAAAATCAATACGACAGCCTCACCCCCAGCTGGAATCCGATAAGGTAAGCTCTTCCACCACAAGACCCTACTCCTCGATTCTCTCCGCAACTTTACAACGACGGACCAACCCGCAAAGCCGCGGGAAAAGAGCAAAGCTTCGAACAGACCCATCATTACATAATTTCATTTGCTTGCTACGTGTAACGTGCTGCGCCCGACCGGACCCTCAAGCTCACGCATCACAAGCCAAGGGATACATCGCTCCTCATTGTAGAATATCTGCAAGGTTGATACACGTACTCTACAGTCCCATCTCTCTCCCGTCACGGCAGCTTGTTCTCGCTGCCCTTCCATCAAAATTAGTTCACACTCGCAAAGACCGAGTGCTGCAGCTCTTCCCGCCGCCGTTCCATCCCTTCTGACTAACTCCAGCGCAACGATGTCCATGGGCCTTCACTCTGCGCGCGAGGAGCTTGGGCTACCCAACGTGAGTGGTAGTCACGGCATGGGCATGTCCACTTCGAATTATCTCAACGGTGATGTTGGGCAGCAGATCGGTGGACTGCCCAAGCCAATCAGTCTCAGTCCGCGAACCTTCGGCATGGAAGACTTGCGTGACTTCTGCGGTCCAGTGGGTAATTTCAAGACGGGCCTGACTCCTCGTGTGTTTAGCACAGGCTTGACTCCTCGCTCGGGCTTCACGCCTCGCTTCACGACTGGGTTCACACCTCGCATCAACGTCACGGGATTGAGTCAACCACCCAATGCTCCACCCACGGACAATCCAGGCAACTACATGAACCGACCAGGTAGCGGCTATTCGCCGCGCACTGCCTCTGATGCCGACCACAACAAGATTTCGCCATCAGGTTTCACTCCGAAGGACGTGTCTGGTGCCAAGGTCCCCATGCGCTTTCCTGGCGCCTTTTCGAATAACAGTCCTCCTAAGATGACAATGTCTGATCAGTACAAACAGGAGCAACAAGGACCGCCGCCCTCGCATATTCAGCAGATGCAACAGATCCACCACCAGACCCAGCAGATGAACCATCATCCTGGACAAATGCCACATCCAGGTATGCCAACCATGAGCATGCCCATGTATGACTACATGAACCGTCCTGCGTTGCAGCAGACTTCGGATCCTCGTCTTAGCGTGACTCCTAGCTCAGACCGCGTGTCCGACCAGGAAGACTTGGACGAGCGACGCCGAATGAAGAACCGCGAGCGTGTACGCAAGTGCCGCAAGCGCAAGCAGGACCGTCTCAACTTTCTGGAGGATCGCACTGCAGAGCTTGAGGAAGAGAATGGTGTGTTGAAGGCCAAGATTGCCCGAAAAGACTGGGGACAGAAGACTGAATCTCTGACGGAGGCGCAGCTGAACGACCTTCGCAAGAAGCAGAACAACACGTTGTCGTCTTACATCCGTGCTTACAACGAGACCGATGTATCTGCGTTCGAGAACTGTGCTCGTGGTATTTGGTCCGACAATGCAGAAATTTTGTACGGTAGCAACGGTGCTAGCGTAGCCGGTATGGCAGATATCATTGCCAGCAAGAAGTCCAGTGCCAGTGTTTTTGCCAAGTATGAGATCAAGCAGTACACGGTCCAGTGGAAGGCGAACTCGATTGACAAGTGTCTTGTCAACTGGGAGGTCGAAGTGATCGTGAAAAAAGAAGCAGCCAAAAACGTGCCGCTTACGATGCCTTTTGCTGAACTAGCACCGCACTTCGGCGGTAGTAGCGAGCCACTGCGGTTTCAGATGCTGTCGCACATCACATTTGAGGACGGAAAGATCGTGGAGGAGGTTCGCCAGCTGAATCTGTCCCGCATTAGCGAGAAAGCACTGGAGCAATTCGCAGAGGACCCCAAGAAGGCCGCTGACGTGCTGCGGTGCCTGATGGTAACGGCGTAGCTTTTTAGACATTACGAAACGAAGTGAAAGAAGGTAGCTCGGAGAGCTTCGTTGTCTTTGTTGAGTAGCAGTAGAGCATCGTGTATCATAAAGAAACAGTACTTGAGGAACTAGAATCATTTTGTCTTCTATCACTACTTCTTGTCTGAAGAAGTCAGTAGTTGCCTTTTTCATGCACAAGTCCTCAACACTGGCAAAGTCACTAGTACTTGTACACGGACTTAGCAACACAACACAACAGCTCACAGCGATACGAAGAAATGGGGTTGAATTGATCTATTGGTTGCCTAGGATAATCTTGTCCAACTGAAGGCATGGTCTTTCGTTCCACAAATGAAAAACTGCGTGGAACATTTTCAGGAGTCGCTTCAGCAGTCGAGTGCTCCCTTCAAGCTCGTTTCAAAACGTCTAGCAACAGCACAAACGCAACCATGACAAGATGAGCGGGCAATAGCTACAGTGCCAAATTTGGAAAGAGATAGCTTCGTACCAGCGAAAACACTCTTGAGCGTTGCGATGTTGTTGGCCTTGAGGATTTCAGGAGGCACATCGTTCATCTCGTTCAGCTCCTACAAAGACGCACAGGATGTAAGTCCAGAGGCATCCAGGAACTGCAACCAGCAGTAGCCAACCACGCACCTGAATCTCCTTGAAGGAACCAATGTATTGGACGTTCTTGCCATCCGAGTCCTGCAGAAAGACCTGTGGATAGTTGGCACGGATACCGCTGGCCTCAAAGTAGAAGTTGCGCGTGTCACGATTCTCCTCAAGGCTGCAGTCCACTTCCGTATAGGCAATCTTGTTGCCGTCCAGTAGCTGCTTGAGATGACCAATCTCGTACTTTTGCTCCGTGATTGAGACCATCGAGGAGGTCAGCACAACGCACGTCTGGGTACCAAGTGAGTGGACGGCAACAAGTGCGTGAGTCAGTACAACGATGAAACGCAAAATAGTGAGTCAGTGAGCGCACCTTGACAGGGCTCATGATGTCAGTATGTTGGCGTCAGAATGGAGTTTTGGGGCGGGAGATAGAAAGAAGCTTTGTGTGCGTGTCTGTGTGTCTGTGTGTGCGTGTGTGCGTGTCTCTGTCTGTCTGTCTGTCTGTCTGTGTCTGTCTGTGTGTGTGTATGCCAACGATGCGTCTTGATTTGCGCTGCTTGGATCGGAATTACGCACTCCGTACAATAGTGTGGCTGATAAGCTCATATAGGTACGAAATGATGCCGCGCTGAATTACTGTGGAATGTTCACGATGCCGTTAGCGAAGCGATTGGGGTTCTGGATATCGCGCGCACGAAAGTGTCGCAGAATAAGTCGCCCAGGTTGGACACTTTCTCGAATCCATGAAGTAACGCTTTTTGAAAACCTCCAAGCATTCTTGACCCACTATCTCGCCCTCAAGCCACATTCATGCTGCAGTTCTAGTTGTGCGCGTTGATCTGGACGCGGACACTTTGCAATATTTTGTTCTTGGACTGTGCTTTGATTTGATTACGGACTTTTGCACGTGCAGCTTTATGTCACGCTGAAGGCCGATATACCGAACAGCTGGTGGCGCCTATACTCGTCCATATAGAGCACCGTCGCATGCTTCTGCAAAGCCCCTGAGCGCGCCGTGGCTGGGCTCAAATGATTCGTGCAGTCTGCAAAACGGTGCCCAAAGTATGAGAGGATCATTGCAACATTGCCGTCGTTCAAGTCTACAGTTAGAATACGTTTCGATAATGCGGTAAAGTATTATCTGTAGTAGCTCGAGGTTTCTGCTGCAGTTCTACGCGGGCCGATCTTGAAGCTGAAGTTCTTCCAATAGTGCGTAGCTCCCGTGGCGGTCGATACGATAGCGAAACGCATTGTTCCGACGGTGGGAAAGAAGACGTGCGTGGCGTATGGAGACTGCAGCAGGCGCGAAAGCATCAAAGGATATACTCACGCGTACGATATTGTGGTCGTTACTAGGCCTAGGTCTCCGCCTCTGTTGATGCAAACAAAAATGGACTACGTACAAAGACCTCCCTTGCAGCACCCGTTTCGGGAGTAAGCTCAATGATGATGCTAGCCTGTATGCAAGAAGCAGCACAAGACTCTCTCGAAAGACTTCTTGTCACGTTTCTTTTCATTTTCCGCTTTTGATCGGCACAGCAGAACTGACGCGCTGTATTCGTCACTCGTTACTTGGTTCGCAAAGAGGTGACTAGCGTACTCATGCTTCTCTTTCACAGACCGCGTCAAGAACATGCTATTGAAGATACCACGCTGATGACGTCTGGTATCAAACCGAAAAAAGATATCACATTACCGTCTACTACCTCAGATTCCACCAGTTCTCCTGGAACGACTTTGTTGATGATATCGATACCCTTGGCTGTAGCTTTCGTGTCCCTCCTTAGTGCGCAAGCACAAGCAGCACCGCGTAGATCTGTTGGTGTCATTGCGTGCGCTCTCGAAACAAAAAACAGCAAGAATAACATCATAAGCTCATCTGGACGTAGAGTCGGAGGCGTTTGAAGAAGCGTTCGGGCATCATTACGCCAACATGACCATGCGAGTATCCTTCAAGCCATTATATTGAAATGATTGCATCATTTCGCTAGGCGCTCGTGGAGTAAAACCTTATCAATCATTGGCTACGCATTCATCCAGTGATGTCAACCAATCGGATCATGTCGACTGCTGCTAGTACTGAGATCATTTTATTTACCATAACAAATAGTAGTATAACAATCAGAAGTGTCATCAATTTCTATGATTTCAAACGTAGCGCAAACTGTAGAAAATGCAATTCTTTGATTATACAATATTAGAAAGTATTTGATGATAGTTTGCAAAGTGAACGAGTCAAAAGTTGTGGAGCGCAACATGGGTGCACTTCTTGTTGCTCCCATCTGCAATGGCGTCGTGCCCGGTGGTACTGCTAGCAACGATATGCCTTTGCATCTGGAGCCTAATACTGGCTCAGAATATCGAAGAATCACCGGTGCTGATGTGCCAGGCAGCCAATGATTGCCTGGCGCAAGGCATGGAGCACAGCACATGCCGCAGTGGTGTCTGCGTGGACGACGCGTTGTTTCCACTGACTCGAGAAGAGATCGCCGGCTCTATTGGCGCTTTTATGGCTAGCATCCTGGCTGCCGGATCTGGACTAGGCGGCGGCGGTCTCCTCGTACCATTGTACATCATGCTGATGTCAATGTCGTCTCACGAAGCGGTGCCGCTATCGAAGGCCACAATCGTCGGCAGCGCCATCGCCGGCTTTTTGCTCAATGTGCGGAAGCGCCATCCGCTAGTACACAGCCGTCCGTTGATCGACTATGAGACGATACTACTCATGGAGCCGATGACGCTGGCTGGTACCATCATCGGCGTCAACATGAATGCTGCATTTCCTGAGTGGCTTATCACTATTTGCATTGTGTGCTTGCTGACGAAAACGGCCTCACGTACGTATGGCAAAGGCAAGAAAATCTGGAAAGAGGAGGCGGATGCAGACAAAAAGGTGATGGCAGATATCGTGGCGTACTGGCGGCTGCTGCCATATGAAGCCAATTTCAAGCAGTTCCAGGTCGTGGCACACGCATACTCCAAGTGGAAGACATACAAGTCACCAGATAACGAGGACCTTAGACTGCGAATTTTGGCTGGAAAGGTCAGCAGTGAAGAAGAACACAGCCGGTCTAATAGCACAGAAGGAAGCACAGAGGAAGAAGAAGCAAGCAGGGACAATAGCGAGAACGAGTCTCTGATGAGCTGGAGTCTCCACGATAAGCGGCCAATGAAGTTTCTCTCGGTGGAAGAAATTGCCAAGGGACGACGCGCTGTTCCAATAGCAGATATTGGGGTGCTTTTCCTGACCTGGATCGGACTCGTGCTGTTTTCGTTGGCAAAGGGTGGTCACGGTACGCCCAGTGTCATCGGATTGACTTGCGGTAGCATAGGCTACTGGATGCTTTCCATCGTCTCTTTTCCTTTCTTCATGGGTGTGACGATTTATTTCGGCATGAAGATCAGCCGATTTCACATGATGCTGCAGGCATCAGATTACACATATGCGAAGGGCGATATGGTCTGGACCAAGCATGCAGTCATCAAGTACCCTGCATTGTGTACTGCAGCTGGTGTAGCTGCTGGCCTGCTAGGGATTGGAGGCGGTATGGTGAAAGGTCCATTGCTGATCGAAATGGGATTGCTGCCACAGGTGTCCTCTGCGACGTCGTCATCAATGATCCTTTTCACGTCCTCGGCTACCACGATTCAGTTTATAGTTCTAGGCACGCTGTCGGTGGAACATGCACTCTGGCACGGCATGGTTGGCTTCATCGCCGGCCTCATTGGTCAGCTGGGCATGTCGTACTTGATCAAGAAGTACCGGAAGTCGGCACTGGTGATCTTTCTCGTTGCCATCTTTATTGGAGTAAGTGGCCTCGTTATGGGCGTGCTGGGCGTGGTCCGCATCTCGGAGATCGGCTTCAGAGGGTTCCGCTCGCCCTGCTCGTATTGATAACTTATCACGTCATTATAAATGGTCGGAACCTTCAATAGGAATTACCATTCGTCGTCTATCTTTCATTTCTGCATCAAGTGAATGTCATTAAACAATTTGCTGATGAATTTCTTATGTCGAGATTGCTATTGTAAATGTTGTGGTGGCGTGCCGTCAGTAAGAAGATATTTCCATTGCAAATGCTAAAGAATTTACGAAGCGGACGTACGGTGAAAATATAATTTGACAAAAATTACAGTAGAGAGAGGTCTTTTACAATATCTGGGTGGATACTTTCTCATATCCTCACGCTTTCTATCTACCGTCTGAAGGCGCAGAGTTGTAGCACCTCGACTGTGATTGGTGGATGGATCTTAGCTTGTCACGTGCCGAGCCCAATGGGATGTATGGCTGGTACATGGACATCATCTACTCTTCCATTTGCACCGCCAAACCCATACCAAGCGCAAGAACACTCACGGCTCAAGACAAACAACGACAATGATATGACTCCAAACACAGACTGAGCGCAAGCCGAAGTCTGCTGGCGCCATATTGGAAAACGCTTTCAAGCAAGGCAAGGGCTACACTAGCGTCATGTGTCGCCCGAACACGATCTGTCGTGACACTCTTCTTCAGCGCAGTGCTCATGCGCTGAAACAGATCCAGATGGAGGTCTAGCATTTGATTAATCTTCACATGCTTCAACGTCTGGAGAACAGTGTCTCTCTCTCTTCGACTACACCGACAAGACCTTCTTTGACTCATGTTGTGCAGCGTGGCGTCAACTCCTTAGACGCGTCTCATCGCAGAGAAGAATCCCGCTTTGTGGAAAAGCATCTATGTGTATCAGTCATAGCAAGCATATCGCGGACTCGTTGAAGTCTCCAACCTCACTGGATACTCTCAGCTCAAAAGCAAACTTCGTAAGCAATTGGTGGTCAACGCTGGCGTGATGATTCGTGAGCACTTCAATATACGCCTCCGCCTCTACGCACTAATCATGTTTGGAAACCTTGGTAGCGGTCCCACCATGAAGCAAAAGAAGGAGAAAGAAACTCTCGTGAATGCGATCGTGCGTGCGTGCAAGAGTACCGACGAGACGGATGTGACGAAAGCGTTGTAGATGTGAGATATTCTAACGCCAGATGGCATCGATCGGAGTGTGCAGCGGATTCTGTGGGCAGACCGCATTCAAGAAAATGGTCTGGCATTCTACGTTCGACTATTGTGGAATCTCTAGAGCGCGGTCGAGAAGATGATGGCGGAGGTGCCGAACGAGAAGAGAGTCCGGATATTTTCGCTGTTTCCTGTGTCCACGACGTACACGAGAGCGCATCAAACTCAATATGACTACTCTGCATGGTTTTACGCATGCATGAAGAAGCAAGTCGATAGCTACAACCTGGCGTATTGCTGTAGTTGAAGCCGCTCGAGGTGAATCGGTGAACAGTAATGCACCACGCCTTTGATATTTCTCAGTTTGAGACCATGCGTCAAAGGAGTGATGCTGATAAGAGCGAGTTCGCGGAGATGACAGTGGAGGAGAAGTACCAGTACGCTAGTCGCCTCTTTACCGATCAAGCAACGAGCGACGGATACGCTACGTCAGTTTTGCTGTTTCGACCACAGACGGACGGAGGGCGAGAAGAAGACAGACAAGAAGTCTGTCAAGTGTCCATTGGTGCCTCATGGATACGTGTCAGACGTCGCCATCATACTTGACCCTGGGAGGCAGTCGCTATGCACTGCTGTGAGAGAGGTCCTTCATCTACACCAAGGTTGGTGCTATGATAGCAGGCCAAAGAAGAGGAAAAAGAAGAGAAAGTAGACGAAGATGATGAAAAAGAAGGCGGACCCGCCCATTCCCGCAACTCAAACTTCGTAACGAGCGCGGCATCGTGCAAGTGACTTCGTAGAAGTACCGTCACATGGCTGGCTTCAAGCAATATACTGCTTGGAACGAGGGCCTGAAGAAACGACACCCTGAGTACGTGAAGACGCTTGCAGAGATGCCGTCGCTCAAGACCTCGAGTTACATAAAGGGCCTGAAGTGACTG
>NQFO01004148.1:0-11706 GCA_003991265.1 Pseudoperonospora humuli | reverse complement strand
GGTACGTCACGGCAAAGTTCAAAGAAGATGAACACTAGCTAACAATTGTATTCTTCATACCATCTTCCACACTCTATCACTGCCCGATGTACACTGCACTATTTCGTCTGGGGTGAATTCATATTCGCTGCGCTTCACTGATGTTCCTTGTCAGTGGTTTTCTACCGTGGTCGGGAGCAGTTGCTAAGCTTTTTGTAAAGAACCTTCGCACTCGAGTTCGTTTGCACACTACCTAGAACGCGAGAGGGCTCTCTAGCACTGAGATATTGCGTTGTTTCAACGTCTCTAGCGCTTGCTGGTGCTCCAGTCCCAAATACGTCGTCATCAGCCTGTTCAAGTACGTGTTCTCATGGACACCCTTGCACATGCGCTCAAAAATCTGCGGACCGATGCAATACAAGTTCACATCTGTACCCACGTGGCCAGTGGTAGTCCAATCGATGGCTGCGCGCAAGCTGATCACATGGCCCAATTCAATCATCACGTCGTTCAAGTCGCGTGTATGGTCGACAGCCGTCGAAATTTTAGTGACGAGTTCGACCACTTCTTCATTAGTGACTTTCGTCACGTTCGTGTACCCGGAGAGCAGTACCTTCACCGAGGTGAGTAAAGCTGCTTTGCACGTATCGTTGGCTCCACCAGTACAATCGCTGCCTTCAAGGATGCTTCCAAGCTGCTCAAACATGACCTCGGTGGACATATTTTGCAGCTGTAGCTCAGTCGGGTACCATGCATACGGGTGAGCAAGACCCCTACCGAGAGTGAGGCCACCAGTGCCGTGATCAGCGGCAGAAAGCATGGCCGTGTTAGGGGTTTGTTCCATGTGATCGAGCACCACAGCGACAGCCTCATCAAAGGCAATTGCTTCCTTTGCCATTGTGCCCGGGTCGTTTGAGTGGCCAGCGTGATCCACGCGAGAGCCTTCGATCATCACAAAGTAGCCGTTCTTCTTAGCCTGTTCATTCGTGCGCAAGAGACTCAGTACAATATCAACCATTTCAGAGAGACTTGGCTGACGAGCCGTGGAATTGGCCTCAGCAAGATCACGCAGACGGTCGACCTCGTATGACATGTGGTTATCGTGAAAAAGACCGAAGAGACGAAGAGCGCCCGTCTTGGCATTCGCGGACTGGTAATCCAGGAGCTCCTGGTAGTTGCTGGGTAGAGCATAGCCGTTTGACTTGAGATCCTCGAGCATGGACTCGTTAAAGTGTCTCTTGCCACCACCCAGAAGAAAGTCGAGATTCTTGTTCGCAACGTATTGCGCAGCGATGTCGTCCTCCAAGTCGCGATCAATGACGTGAGCAGCGAACGAAGCAGGAGTCGCGTGGGTCACTCGGCAAGTCACGATCATGCCAGTCACCATACCCCGAGCTTTGGCCGCCTCCAACACCGTTCCTACTGGCTGCTCGTATGTGTCGACGGCTATGGCCGCGTCGTGCGTCTTGTAACCAGTCGAATAGGCCGTCGCGGACGCCGCTGAGTCCGTAATGTAGCTCGTGGACGAGTGCGTCTGGATAGTTCCCATGAGGAGAGGGTCGATGTGAAGACGGGTGCGTAGACTCGGGTCTAGCACAGTGCGTGCAAGAGTAAAGATGTTGGGACCCGTGCCGTCCGGGATCATCATAATGAGACTGCGCGGTGCGCCTTTATCCTCGTCGTAGTTGTAGTCCACATCGATAGTCTTGTACTCGTGGCGGAGAGCAGCACTTGCAAAGGTGACAGTAGTGGCGCACAAGGCCAAGACACGGGTGAGACTGGGCATTGCGGATGTGTGGTGCTTGTGAGCAGGACCGGACAAATTGCTGTATGGATCAAAGACTTTTCCTGTCCAACCGAAGGCTAGAATTGATCCAGAGGTACGAAAACTCCGTACACACGTG
This sequence comes from Pseudoperonospora humuli, assembly GCA_003991265.1. NCBI lineage: Eukaryota > Oomycota > Peronosporomycetes > Peronosporales > Peronosporaceae > Pseudoperonospora > Pseudoperonospora humuli. The sequence continues at coordinate 9,823 of NQFO01004148.1, read as the reverse complement.
TGAAACACGAGAAGCTCTTTATTTGCACGCAGTCATAGATGGACACAATGTGCATCTCTAGTTGCAGTTCAGTGCACTTGGCTGCGCAAAGAGAGGCCATTGACCTCGTTTTTCCGCTTATCTATCCTGTACCTTGCGCCGCTCACTGTGTGTCTACGAGTGCAGCTAGAAAAAGGGAGGTCCTGTAGAAAACGGCTGAGAATGAACACATAATGTCATCCACCGGACGCACGGAGACGACGCACGGCAATCGATTGCGAGCTTCCAGTGACAGCTACAATGTGCGTCTGGAGTCTGGCTTACGGCGCAGGTACGAAAGTGTTTTTACAAATGGTGCCTTCGTAATGGCCAAGAGGTCTGAAGTTCAAGCTCCTGCTCTTTCAAAGCTCAAGACTGATCCTCCCAGAAGCAGCTCTGTCTCTGTAAGAAAAAGACATGCTCTCGTGCCATATCCGGAGTCCGAATTCGGAACCTTCACTGGATCTTGAACACTCTCAAGTTGTCGTCGCCGACTTTATGAAAACTTTTTCGTCATAATACTCACTGGTAGTACATTTCAATTGGAATTGTTAAAATTGCTAAAATGGACGCTGGTCGCGGCAGTTGGCGAAGCACGAACGGTGAATGCCAGCTACAAGCATCTCCTTGCCATCGCTCCCCGTAGTGACATTGCCTTGGTCAGCTTGAAAGCGGAAACGATTGCCAACACCGAACATCATGACGTCAGTTTTGCACTGTGTCCACTCGAGACGAAAAATCGAGTAGCCATTCGTACCTTAGTCGTTCAATTCCACCCAAATCGCCCTCTCTTGGACTCAAAATGCCGACGTCGCCATCTCCTCCAGTGTCCGCTAAACTGCGCTGCGTGCCCGGGTTCTTCCTCATGGGCGTGTCGGAAGAACCAGTGGACGAGAATGGGGACCCCCCTTTGCGCATGGGGCTCATGGACGGCAAAACTTGGGCGGACGTCGACGCGTTTATGAACAAGCTCGAGCGCCGTCACCCCGGTCGACGCATTAAGCTGGTGATTCTGCTACGACACGGAGAAGCCACTCATAATGCCACTAAGGCCCGTGTGGGTAACAAACTGTGGGAGGAGCAGTACGAAATGCAACCCGAGTTTATTGACGCTCCGTTGACCGTCCACGGCCAGGAACAAGCTGATTTGGCCGCAACGGTGCTCGAGAAGCAGATCGTCAAATGCGGTCTCAACCTGCAACGAGTCTTTGTATCCCCATTAGACCGCACGCTGCAGACGTATGAACGAGTGTTTGCTCGATTCCGAGATATCCCCGTGTCCGTGATGGAGTTGGCTAGAGAGACGCTGGGTGTTGTCAACTGCGACCGGCGCAAACTCCTGACCCCAAAGCAAGCAGCGTACCCGTACTTGGACTTTGAGCACGTGGCTAGTGAAAGTGACACGTGGTGGCAACCGGACCATCGAGAGACCAGTGATGAGATCACTGCCAGAGCAGCAGAGTTTCTGGACCAAGTGTTCTACAAATGTCCAGAGAGATGCGTGCTGGTCGTTTCGCACAGCGGATTCAGTCGCGGGTGTTTTGCTGCGGTAGGACATCGCTACTACCGACCGAGAAATGCAGAATTCATTCCGTTGCTAATCACAGACGCAACAGAAGAAGAGCTGCAGCAGCAAGAAGCATAGCTTTTGTGTACCTTAGCTTGCGTTCGATCGGCGACCAGACTGACGTTCGTATGCTGTAAATTGACTTGAGTAGGAGGTTTCACTGTCAGACAGTTGCGGTAGCAGTGATGGAGCGAAATGACATCAATCAGAAAAGGTGTCACTACGTTGAGTTGACCACATCTATCGTCTTACAACTTTTCCTTAAAGTAGACAAGTTCAGGTTTCGATCTCTCGTATCTTGGCATATCGTCTTTCGCGGCTTTCAAAGCAAACGAAAACAAGAGATGCTGGTCTTCTACGTGTTGTTCCTGGTGATAACTTCGGTCCGCGCTCAGCAAACTGCGTTCTCTCGTTTTCGCTATAGCTCTGGGTACTTTGCTCAAGGAGAACGTAGTCAACCTATTCCAGCGACTAACCCGCCTCGTATGGGCCTTGTAGAAGGAAAAACCTGGCAGGACGTATACGCTGAAATGGACGCAAAGCGACGAGATGGTGTCCAAATGAAGCTTGTTGTCTTCTTGCGCCATGGAGAAGGATCGCACAACGTCGCAATCGAAAATTATGGGGGCGAAGCATGGAACGCCTACTATTGTAAACTACCGGAGTATTTGGATGCCCCCCTAACAGCCAAAGGAGCCAAGCAGGCGCAAGAAGCCTCCAAACGACTCAACGCTGAGATCAAAAATGGCCAAAAACTCCAGCACGTGGTCGTTTCGCCGCTCGAACGCGCGCTGCAAACTTTCACCATCGTGTACCAGAACCAGACAAACAACATCAGCAGCAAACCATTAGAATTGCCTCGAGAGGTGCTGGGCGTCCACACGTGCGATAAACGCCGTGCCATTCGTGAGAAGCGACTGCAATACCCGGAGCTGGACTTCAGTGGTTTTGAGTCCGATGAAGATCCGTGGTGGACTCCAGATCGCCGAGAGACTGATGCCGAGTTGGAGTCCCGTGCCACCAAATTTTTGGAGCTCGTTTTCGACAACACATCGGCACAAAGTCTCGGTGTGGTGTCACACAGTGTGTTCGGTGCTGCACTTTTGCGCGTGATCGGGCACCGTGAGTATAGCCTTGGGATGGCCGAATTTCTACCACTTCTCATTGAAAACACAATCACAATGTAATTTGTGGACTCTGTGAGAACTGGTCGTTCTTAGGAGGATCAGACATTGCTATCAGTAGGTGACAATAAGAAGCTAGTTGATCCCCGCAAAGTACTATTTACAGCTCAATGCCATCAGCACCTAGTCTCGAAGACACTGCAACGACATGAAGCAACAATCATTGAAATGTCTGCTGCAACACTGACGTATTTGGTAAAAGTATCTATACCAAGTTTTTGCAGGGTTTGGCTTCGATGCAGCAATGATAGGTAAGGGCGTGCATGATAAGCCTATCTGACAGCGACGTTTCTAGACGCAGGTAGCTATGGTGGTTGCGTCAACTGTTACCAAAGAACACCACCTTTCACAGCGCTATTCGCTGTGAATCTAACAGCTCACCTCGACATTACTTTCTGTCAGACTTTTTGCGAAACATTGAGCGCTTTTGTAGACTGGGCTTCCAACTAGTACTCGACATATAAAGTTGCTGGATTCGGAATCGACGAAGACGACTGTAAGCCAGAAATCTGCGCATTGAACTGTCGTGTCTTCGTCATCACATGAGTCCACTGGGTCGCGAGATGATCATAGCCGTCAACCACTCGCTTGAAACCGTCGAGGTTGAGTGACGGAAGTACAATTTCTGAGCTTGCGGTCTGGTTGGTTTGTCCATACAGCACCTTTGGCGCTACGCAGGGCGTCTGCAGCAAGGAATCGACAGCTTCGATCCGCGTTTTGTGCTCGTTTTAGCTGGTACAAGTTGTTTTCGTGTCGAGACAGATGATGCGTAGAGAACTGGATTGACTGAAGCGTATTTTCGAGTAGGAGTGTCAACGGGCCAAATGTGGGCACTGAACGGTCAGAAAGAAGTTTTTCGGTAGTGAGCACTTTGTGATGTATACGTTGGTAGGCATCCTACCGGCCAGTGCAAAGAGTGTAGAGATCAGTTCAGGCGCGTGTCAGGTCAATTGTAAGCGAAAAGGCGGTAGGAAGCAATGCATGGAATATGGTGCATTTTACACGCTGCAGATAGTAAGTAGACGTGGTCATACAGATAAGAGTCATAGGCAGTTAAGCAAGCGAATACTGCCTTGGCATCCCTTCTTTTAAAGCGCTGAGCAAATTATAAGGAATAGAGTATTCTGCAAATGTGGAATATTCTACAAAATGATTTGGTGGTGCAATTTCCATGAAAACATCTGACTTCGCAATCCCGTGCGTCCATTGGTGCCTCCTGGATACGTGCCAGACGTCGTCATCGGACTTGACCCTGCTGTGTACTGCTGTAAGAGAGGTCTTTCATCTACACCAAGGTTGGTGCTATGAATTCAGACCAAAGAAGATGTTGAATAAGAAGAAAAGGAAGGACTGCCCGGTCTGGATCCGCTGATCCCCGCAACCTAGACGTCGTAACGTGTGCGATATCGTGCAACTGACGTCAAAGAAGTATCGTCACATGGTGGGCCTCAAGCGGACTACTGCTTGGAACGAGGGCTTGAAGAAATGACAGTCTGAGTACGTGAAGGTTTGCAGAGATGCCATCGTTCAAGAGCAACGTGACGTTTCTGCTGAACTTTAGCGTGGAACAGCTGTTTCTCAAGTGGAAGTCTTCCGGAAGCGCATGGCTCATGCGGCAGTCATGCGATAGCGAAGCGCATTGTTCCAATGGTGAGCATGACGATACGGGTGGCGTACGGAGATTGGAGCTTGCGCGATGGCATCAAAAGACACGCGCCCATGCCGGTGAAAGGGTTGGACAGAGTGTTGCGGAAGCGCGACGGTGGGGTCATGAATGAGTTCATGACGAGCAAGCTCTGCTGGCAGTGGCACCAGACGCTTTTGTCTGTGAAATACCCTGCATCTACGTGAGGCAAGAAGCAGCGGAAGAGGAAGACGTGCATGGGTGCGGTGGCGGACCACGTGTAGGACAAGGTGGCGGACAAGCGACGGACAAGGTGGCGGACAAGGTGGCGGACAAGGTGGAGGACAAGGTGGCGGACTAGGCGATGGACAAAGTGGCGGACATGGTGGTGGACAAGGTGGCGGTGGACATCTATGAAACGGAAGAAATGCTTCGGAGTGCTCCCCTGCGACCATGCAGAGTGCAGCGCCAAGTAGTAAAGCTCGTGGGCATCTTGCTCTTAGCCTTCAGAAAGTACATCATCACGTAGTCAGAATAGGCGTCAACAAATGTCAGCACGTATCCCGATCATCCAGTCGACCGCGTCTTCAAAAGACCAATGACGGCAGAGTACACAGGCCGCAGGGATGTCGCGGTCTTCATGTGCGAGGCCTTGGGGAATATGGCGGCCGTTATCCCGCCGCTGAAGCTTCCTCTACAAAGAACGATGGACAGACTTGCCCATCATCACGATGGACAGACTTCAACTACAGCCACCGTCTTCTGGTAGCTGTCGTAGCGGTATGGCTCATACGCGTGTGCCGCAGCCTCCGCTTGTTCGTCACGTTTTCGTGCACTACAATCATTACCTGTTCATGATCCGCATGTAGATTGTACACGTTCACTTGGCGCTTGACACTATTTGTCCTTCTGCTGCAGTGACTTGGCCCAACGTGCACGTCTACACCACGCTGATCCATTTTTGGGCAGACAACATGCAAGTCGTAATGTGCTACTGTGCCGTTACCGCACACTGCCTCAGACAATGTGGCTTTGATACCAAATGAGACTCAGTTAAGCTGTGATACTCAACGAAGTCCGCGCGAGTGGAACATGGCCGCTGGATAGAAGCGAGCCCCGATGAGCGACCGTCGCCCACAGAAATTGTCAATTCATTGCCAACTTCCCCCGTTCTAAGCCGACAACCACGCTCCTTATGGTCGACTGATAATGCTTGCCTCGAAAGGCGTTAGTCTGTGGTGCGCCGACGGTGGTACAAGTTCAGATGACACCGCCGCTACGAACCAGCAGCATGCAAATCCAAGACCCGATCTGTCCCGCAACGAAGCGCGTCCCGAAGCGACAGCGAAGGCGATGATAGCGACATTCACAGCAAGAGGTAAAGCGGTATGAGTAGCTCTCAGGTGGTCTAGCTAGCTTTGCTAATTCTAATCTCACTTCGCAATCAACAATAAAGCGCCTAAACGTCATATAGTCTACTTCGACGTGTTGCCCATTGAACAGTGCTAGTGCAGAAGCATTCTTGAAGGTAGTAATTGTACTGGTTCTTTGAACTTTGCCGTGACGAACTAGTCAAGTTAAATCCTATAGACTCTTTTGGCAAAGAAGTATGAAGTACACGGGTCGTGAGCATATACTGCATCAATAATGCTCGTTGAACATAAGGATGCGTGCTACGCAAGTACGCATAGATAGAGCATGCAAGAATGAACTCAAAGAGGGCTATAGTGGCAAGGCTGTGCATCTACTGCTGTATTTGCATCGTCGTCGTCAGACGCATGGCAAGCACGCATGTATTCGGACAAATGGTAAATCTTTGAAGAGACTCAAGGCCAACGACGACATCCCTCTGCTGCTCAATAGCGCGTCAAAAGCAGAAGACTCAACTATCAAAGAGCCGTGCCAGCATGTGCTGGAGCTGACGGCGATGAAACCTCAAACATAGACTGAGCGCAAGCCGCAGAGAAAGAAGCCTGCTGGCAGAACACGGCAGAGGCTATAGGTACGTCACGTGTCGGCTCAATACGATTTGCCGTGATGAACTACCCCAAGGAGAGACTCCACGCAGAAGACCAACGACGACATTCCTCTGCTACGTTTTGGACGTGGCGCAGACTCAAGTTTTGTTAGCCTAAGAGCGACGTGCTCCAGTGCCGACGATGTTTTTCTCGCTCGCTTCTCGACCGCGCTCTGAAAGCTCTACAGAAGTCGAACATAGAACACCAGACCATTATGATGAGTATGGTTTGGCCATGTAATCCGCTGCATGCTCCACTCGGTGTCATTTGCGTGAGGACGTGACGTCTTGTATCTGCAGCGCTTCGTTTCCTGAATCCGCGGCGTACGCGAGTGCACACGTGAGGACCAAGTAAGCTACTAGCTGATTTTACTTCTACATCAAGGAGCAAATCGAAGGGAATAGCTGGCGTATCGCTATAGAGTCGGCGGATGGTGTTGTACCACGCATTCGATACGCTCAGTTATTTGAGCCCATGCGTCCGGGGAGTGGGAGCGAGTCTTCAAAGCATCTGTGAAAGCTACGTATGAGCAAGCTGGTCGGCCCTTTGCGAGCTAAGCAACGAGCGGCGAGTATGTTGCGTCTGTTCCGCTGTTCGGCCAAAGACAGAGGATATGAAGAGACCAGCAACAAGCCTTCCGGTGTATGCTCCTAGATGCGCGCCGGACGTCGTCATCGGACTAGGTCTCCGGATGCGGGCGCTGTGTACTGCTGTAAGAGATGTCCTTTGTCCACAGCAGGAAAGGCGCCGTGAAAGGAGGCAAAGGAAGAAGAAAGATCGCTCGCACTGGATACGGCTCTAAGAGTCGTAACGTCTGCGTGCAAGTGACTTCTCATGAGTACCGCCATACAGCTGACTTCAAGCAATCTGCTGCGTGAAGCGAGAAGAAGTGGCATACAGAGATCCAAAATACTGCTGGAGCGATGTCGTCGTTTGAGCCCGCAAGTTCTGGAGAAACTCCTGCTGTAGTTCAGTGCCGTTCCTGAAGTGGAAACTCTTTCGGAAGCGCGAAGAATATTGTTCCGACGGTGAGTGAGAAGTGAAGCAGACGCGATGGCATCAAAAGACATACGCCAAGTCTGGTCGAGGAATACAACAGGCCGCGCGAAGGTGGTCTTCATGCACGAGCTAGGACAAGCAAGTTCTGCTTGCAGTGCGTCGTTCAATATCCTGTCCGTGAGCGCGACACGATACTGATGAAGAAGAGGATGCACAAGGGTGTGGCAGTGGATCACTAGCCGTCGAAGAAATACTACGGAGTGCACCGCCAGGTACTGGGACCACGGCCATCAACATGCTGGAGCTGCTCATGAGCGAGGAACGCGTGCCTAGGCTTTGAGAAGGGTACGGGGAACATAGATACAAGTAGAAGTATTCATCCAGGACTATCCTCGACTACCGAGAGCATTGCAGATACTTGGTAGGAATTCGCTGAACTGCAACAACGTCGCTTTTACGCTCGATAGTCTGCAGCACTTCCATATAGCCTTGAAATACTTTGTGGTCCTTGCAAATGTGCGCTGTGTTAGAGAGACGCTGATTTTCGTGCAACGTCGTACTTCTGAAATACTTTTCGGTTGAAGAGAGAAGATCGCAAGTCCATATTGCAATTTGCCCGACCGTGCTCACACGCACCACACATCCGCAATGCCCAGTCTCACCCGTGTCTTGGCCTTGTGCGCCACTACTGTCACCTTTGCAAGTGCTGCTCTCCGCCACGAGTACAAGACTATCGATGTGGACTACAACTACGACGAGGATAAAGGCGCACCGCGCAGTCTCATTATGATGATCCCGGACGGCACGGGTCCCAACATCTTTACTCTTGCACGCACTGTGCTAGACCCGAGTCTACGCACCCGTCTTCACATCGACCCTCTCCTCATGGGAACTATCCAGACGCACTCGTCCACGAGCTACATTACGGACTCAGCGGCGTCCGCGACGGCCTATTCGACTGGTTACAAGACGCACGACGCGGCCATAGCCGTCGACACATACGAGCAGCCAGTAGGAACGGTGTTGGAGGCGGCCAAAGCTCGGGGTATGGTGACTGGCATGATCGTGACTTGCCGAGTGACCCACGCGACTCCTGCTTCGTTCGCTGCTCACGTCATTGATCGCGACTTGGAGGACGACATCGCTGCGCAATACGTTGCGAACAAGAATCTCGACTTTCTTCTGGGTGGTGGCAAGAGACACTTTAACGAGTCCATGCTCGAGGATCTCAAGTCAAACGGCTATGCTCTACCCAGCAACTACCAGGAGCTCCTGGATTACCAGTCCGCGAATGCCAAGACGGGCGCTCTTCGTCTCTTCGGTCTTTTTCACGATAACCACATGTCATACGAGGTCGACCGTCTGCGTGATCTTGCTGAGGCCAATTCCACGGCTCGTCAGCCAAGTCTCTCTGAAATGGTTGATATTGTACTGAGTCTCTTGCGCACGAATGAACAGGCTAAGAAGAACGGCTACTTTGTGATGATCGAAGGCTCTCGCGTGGATCACGCTGGCCACTCAAACGACCCGGGCACAATGGCAAAGGAAGCAATTGCCTTTGATGAGGCTGTCGCTGTGGTGCTCGATCACATGGAACAAACCCCTAACACGGCCATGCTTTCTGCCGCTGATCACGGCACTGGTGGCCTCACTCTCGGTAGGGGTCTTGCTCACCCGTATGCATGGTACCCGACTGAGCTACAGCTGCAAAATATGTCCACCGAGGTCATGTTTGAGCAGCTTGGAAGCATCCTTGAAGGCAGCGATTGTACTGGTGGAGCCAACGATACGTGCAAAGCAGCTTTACTCACCTCGGTGAAGGTACTGCTCTCCGGGTACACGAACGTGACGAAAGTCACTAATGAAGAAGTGGTCGAACTCGTCACTAAAATTTCGACGGCTGTCGACCATACACGCGACTTGAACGACGTGATGATTGAATTGGGCCATGTGATCAGCTTGCGCGCAGCCATCGATTGGACTACCACTGGCCACGTGGGTACAGATGTGAACTTGTATTGCATCGGTCCGCAGATTTTTGAGCGCATGTGCAAGGGTGTCCATGAGAACACGTACTTGAACAGGCTGATGACGACGTATTTGGGACTGGAGCACCAGCAAGCGCTAGAGACGTTGAAACAACGCAATATCTCAGTGCTAGAGAGCCCTCTCGCGTTCTAGGTAGTGTGCAAACGAACTCGAGTGCGAAGGTTCTTTACAAAAAGCTTAGCAACTGCTCCCGACCACGGTAGAAAACCACTGACAAGGAACATCAGTGAAGCGCAGCGAATATGAATTCACCCCAGACGAAATAGTGCAGTGTACATCGGGCAGTGATAGAGTGTGGAAGATGGTATGAAGAATACAATTGTTAGCTAGTGTTCATCTTCTTTGAACTTTGCCGTGACGTACC
>NQFO01004132.1:0-15006 GCA_003991265.1 Pseudoperonospora humuli | reverse complement strand
TCACGTCAGATGGTAAGCGAGTGAAGCGATCAGTGGATCTCGTAGGCAAACCATATTCGAGATAATAGTAGGGCGCTCAATGCTTCGGAAGCTTTAGATTGCGGTCGAGAAGAGACTGCAAGAGATACTCAAAAAGAAGAGAGTCCGAGCGTTCTTGTTTCTACGACATATACGAGAGTGCACATCAAGATCAACGGATCTGCTCTCGCTGGCTTTTACTCACGCATCAAGGAGCGCGTAAAAGGCTATAGCTGGAATCCTCCCTCAGGTGTATCACCATCGACAAAACTGTTTCAAGAGAATATGTGGACGGTGACGTGCGACGCCTTTGGTATCTCTCAGCTTGCAGCGAGACGAATGACGCGTTCTCTTTCCAAGAGCGTTCTCTTTTTAGCTGTCTATCGATGAATGGCATGAGCGTGCTAGCCACATCCTTGCGAACCAAGGGATGAGTGATGGACACAGCGCGTCAAATCTGCTGTTCAGATCAAAGACGGAGAACGAGAAGAAGCCTGACAAGGAGTCATGTAGCTTCTCCTCATTACGTGCCAAGCGTCGCCGTTACGCTAGATCTCGGGATACGTACTGCTGTAAGTCTCTTCTTGTCCACCGCAACAAAGTGAGAGACGTCGACTGTTAAGAAACTGCAACCAGAGTACATGAAAGTCTTGCAGCGACTTCCATGTACTCTGGTTGCCGTTTTAGACTACGAACTTCAAGACGTAACTGGAGTACTTCTGGAGCAACGTGGGTATCATGTTGCAGTTGTGCGCGGCTGTTCGTCAAGTGAAAGCTCTTTCAGAAACGCATGCATCGTGTGGCGGTCAATGCGATAGCAAAAGGACATTTTCAGACAGTGAGTAGGAGGACGTGCGTGGCGCAAGGAGACAAAAGCAGACGCGAAGGTATCAAAGGACATATGCCAAGTCGGGTGAAGAGGGCGCAATAGTGATCTTCATGGGCAAGCAAGCGCTAATCGCAATGTCGCCAAAGACGCATTTGTCTATCAACGGATGTAAGTCTTCAATCGAGAGAAAGATTTTCACTTACTACGTGATACGGTCAATTTGGTCAATAGTAAGCAATTAGCGCTTTTAATTTATTGTACCATTTGTTCAAAACGGCACCAAAAGATCTTCAGTTCAAGCATGAAGAAACGTAAGAATACTGGCGCTATCTCCTCAATTGGACCGCAAGATGAACTTGATGACAAGAAAATGGTACCCCTTGACGGGAAAAAGCAGTCAAAACTTCATCCGTTTCGTATCGCCATTGTCACTTTAAGTCTCTTTATCCTGTTGGTCGGGATGTTGTTGAAAATGCCGCAATTGAATGACTCAACCATCGATACGGATCTATTACTTCGAAACGACAAGAAGGTTGCAGCCTTTATGAAGTGGTTCCGTGCTGGTGGTGGTAACGTCAGTGATCAAATTGAAATCCGGACATTTTTACAAATGGGCAGAGGTGCTTGACCGATGCAACTCAAGATCAAAAGAGACTTATAAAACTGACTTGGTATTTTACTGTTGCGGCATTTGTAGGAGTAATTGCATTGAAAGCTGTGAAGATAAACGACGAGCTGCTCTTTGTACCGAAGAAGCTCATCATGTAAAACTTATTTTGAAAAGGGGTCGCAAAAGCCTTGTCACTGATTCTGTGGATACGTTTTGTGTTTGTAGTTGCTATGATACAATTGCACAAGAATGGAGTTCGCAGTCAGAGTTAACCAAAACGTTAAGAATGATGGCGAGTGATCAAGAAGAGTTACTGACTGCTTTTCTGCTATTGGAACAAGCCAAAGGGAAAGAGTCTCGATGGGCGCCATACTTGCAACTGCTACCATCGTATTTTTCGCAAGCTGAAGTAGGAACACCACTACTCTTTGCCAACAAGAGGGACATTGAGACTTTACAAGATGAGCGCATGATAGAAGCTACGAGAAACGAGAGACGACAGGCTGAGAAGGCACATGATCGCTTCAAGCGTCGATTCCGAACGTTTGTAAATCAGGATGCGTTGAAGCTTTCACGATATGTCTGGGCGCGCTTTCTTGTAAGCTCACGAGCATTTTCGGTCCGAGGTCAGCGAATCTTAGTACCATTTGGCGATATTTTCAATGGCAAGCCCGACGATGAAGCTCGCGAGCACAAGAATGGACAGCGTTTTCTTGATTTTCACGATATGAACTCAAAAGGCATGGCCATTCGAGCTGATCGTGACACGCAGTTTGGTGAGCAGCTCTTTGAAGACTACGGAGACAACAGCAACTACGTATACTTTCTACATCATGGATTTCTAATGGAAGATAGAGGCTTTGACTGCGCAGCATTTCGTCTTCCGTTGCTAAACGAACAAAACGAGGAGCAGATTTTAGCATCCAAGCTTCAAATCTTATCGCGTATAAGAGTCCAAGATGGACCCTTGGCTTGCGTTTCTCGAGCTGGAAAGCTGGAAGATCCTGGACTGGTGCGTATTTACTTGGCGTTGTATCACATGGATGCTCGACAGCTTTCCGTGTGTAGCACCGCCGTGAAGTTTTCAGAGTGTTTTCCGCCAGAGCAAATGCCAAACTTGGATGATGAGTCTGGGCGGCAAGAATTGTCACTACTACTTGATGCTATCGTTCAACAGCAGAAACATTACCCAACGACTCTAGAAGAAGATCTTGCAATGATCCACGATACTGCGATACCAAGCTTCAATCAGCACGCCGTTCATTTTCGGATAAGTCGAAAGCAAATTCTTCGTGATGCGCAGGCAGCTTTGAAGCAGCAAGTGGTGGATTTCGATACGAGAACCAAGGTCGACGCTGACGATGATCTGCTCAGGTCCAGCAACGAAGTCGGACATGCTGCAAGTAACAAACTCGAGCGGTTTGAGCAATGGATTGCTCGTCATCACTTCCCGGTGAATTACTTAAAGTTGCGTTACATTAGTGAAGCTGTGGGCTACGGAACATTTGCTGCTAAGACACTCACTCGTGGAGAAGTGTATCTGAAAGTTCCAGTTGAAGTCGTCATGAACATACGGTCTGCTCTGAAATCACGCTGGGTAAGGCAAGTCGTGCGTGAATTTAAAAGTCAGCGTGCGGATGTTCCTGGAGAAGAAATGCTACTGCTGCTTCATCTACTGGAAGAAAAGTTTGGTCCCAAACGCAATGAATCCTGGTGGATGCCGTATCTTGACATGTTACCAGCCTTGAGGGACCAGGACAACACAACGAGTTTGCCTCTCTTTTACGCAGAAGATGAAGAAGAGTTGAAGGCACTCAAAGGCACCGATCTGCTTCCACTCGTAATGCAGTACCGCCAGCAAATTGCGCAGTCCTATGCTGCTCTTCATAGTTACCTCAAGCGATCAGTCTACAATGGAGCGCTTGAATGGCTGACAGAAAGTCACTTTCGTTGGGCCAATGCAGTCCTCGACTCCCGCAGTATTTGGTGGAACAACGAGCGTCATCTCGTGCCGCTTCTTGATATGGTCAACTGCCAAGAGCTCGGCTTGAAGCAGCAGCCACATTACACCAATCTCGATGCATCTGGTCGTTACGCAGTCACAAAAACATCTTGGAAGTTTGAGGCTGGTCAAGAAGTTGTCGAGAATTACGCTCAGCCAAATTACATTTATCTGCTATATCACGGCTTCGTGCTAGACTCAAACAGCCATGATTGCGCGCAGTTTCACCTTGAGGTGCCTGTACTAGCACGACGAGATGCGTTTTTGACGTTGCTCCGTCGTCTCGAAGTTTACTCTTGGACCATTGACATTTGTGTCTCCCCAAACCAAAATGTCAATCGGTTTTTGGGGATCGCGCTCTTGGTTTCCGAGCCTAATGAGGCTGTGCAGCTACTAAATACTGCTCTAGATTCCGCTCTGTCTATGCCGTCTGAAGCAATCTCGTCTGCTTTGAATCTTGTCGACAACCGTTTGAATCGCTTGAAGTCTTCAGAACCGAAAGACTCACTCAAGACGTTGAAAACGCACTCCATCCACCAATACCGTCATCAGCAGCTCCGACTTCTTGTAGCTCTACGACAACAACTTGAATCAAAGCACTCGTAACATTCATTGGATCAAACAGATCATTTGCTACATGACTCAAAGTCAAAGAACTCCCATGTTTCGATTGCGTTAAAACCTTCGAAATGTTTCATCACAATAGCAGATTAGTCTACCAACAAGACGGCGTGACAATCACGTCAACAAGCACTTGAACTGCTTGTTTAACCGCGGAAAGTGCACGGGCGTGAAGCCTTGAAGACGGTCTTGTGGTGCTTCTCAGCAGCACGCGGTAGACGGTGAGAGAGCGGGAAGGCGATCTTCGAGTCATGGAACTGCTGCACGTTGAGCTTCTGGGAGTCCTTAGCGGCAACAATGGCAGTGCGCATAATCTGAATCGAGCGAGGACGAGCGCGGTGACGGCCAGCCAATTCCGAGTACATCTGCTCCACGGCCTTGCACAGAGTCACGTCACGGTACTCCTTGTACATGTTGTGGGTACCACTGCGCGAATTGTAGCGAATCCAGATGCCGTAGTTGTTGATAACACGGCGGTTCTTCTCCGTCAACTGTGATACACGACATGCCACACATCAATATCAGTTAGGAATAGACTTATCTACAGCAACAATAGCTGACTGCTGGCAGTAACGAGCTTGTCCTCGTCCAAATGTCAAACAGTGGAAAGTTGTTCAGGTTTGGGTTGCTTACGAACGTGTCATCCCACAGCCAAGAGAGCTAAACAACGGATCACACCGCGATCTCACTAAGCGAAAGCGGTTTGCAAGCTGGAGCATAAGAGAGTCCATGATGTGTGGGGAGACACCATGGACAAACAACTCTTTAACTCTCGTGGCAAGCAAGCGCTTGTGGCAGGTCGCTAGGAGGATTGGACGAGGAGGTACAAAACCTCGCTCTCCTTGCGTGGAAAATTTCCATCGAAAGGTCTTTATGTGAGACGCTGGAGACGCACCTCATTGATGTCCAAGATCTCGCCCGTGGTCTTCTTCATCTTCTTCATCTGGTGCAAGAAGTACCAGAAACGAGACTGCGCCAGCACCGGATTAGGCGCAAACAACTTCATGCGGTAAGCAGGTGGGTTTGGCTCTTTCTCAGTGGGGGCCTTACGACCAACGACTTGAAATTGACGGATCTGTTAACATATTGCAGAATTTGGTTACTTTCTCATATTCCTGCTGTTACTTGGCTGTCTTAAACATACCGGCATGGTGCTGCTGCTATGGGGAGTCTTCCGGAATGAGTCCTAGTGGTGTAAAGCGATGACACACACTCTTAGTTTAACTGGCGGAGGATAGCCGCCATGTTTTAGCCAATCAAGAGCCAGATTCGGAAAGAAAAAACGTGGGGATGAGAAAAATCTACCTAGATATTGCACAAAGTATCTGAATATTGTAGGAAGTACCTGGATATTGTAGGAGGCGACGTCAGTGATACAATTGTTTCCTACGTTCACCGCCTGATGGCTCACATGACCCGGTCACTCACAGAATGTATCAGTGTGCAGCACCATCTACGACCGATCAGCTGCTGATCTCAACCCTAGTAGCTTAGCGCAGTACAATCGAAAATTTGAAATGCCGCAGCTAGAAAATGACCACGTACCGCTCAGAACATCCTGGTCTTCTTCAAGTGTTTTGTGGCAAACATAGCATCTCAGAGCAATTAGTGGTGGTAGAATCCCTTGATGTTCCGATGCGTTGGCAAAGGACGGATCATAGTGACTTATCAATGCATACTTGCAAGATTATCCATAGATCATCTTGTATGGCCACAAATAACTAGTAGCATCGGAAGCGCTCCATTCTTGCCAGCATTTGTTGTGGAAGAGTGACTTTGCCAGAACAACCTCCTTGTAAAATAAAGTGGATGCTGTATTAACTGTTCATGACGAAGGTCCGCTAGAGAGCTTTCCATTCCTAAGCCAATTTGTCTCGAGTGCTTGATGCATTGTCAATCGTGATTCCGGATCCAAGTTGAGGAGCCCTTCAGCAAATTCTAGTAGCTCGTCAGACAGCTTACATATTGCTGATTGCTCGAGATACATAACTTTTAAGTAAGAACGCAGACCCACTCGAGAAAACATTTGAAAGCCCTTGTCATCTAGTCTAGCAGCGTCAAATAGCGGCTTCTTCGTAAGCAACAAGATAAAAATGATTCCCATCGACCACACGTCCGCTTTTTGCAAATTTATCGGTTCCGTGGGCTTACAGACCTCGATTTCTGGAGCAACGTAGGCTTTGAGTGGTGGAGAAGGTAATTTCGACAAGACTTGCTGCTGATTGTCGGTCCCGACAAAAACTGAATGCTCAAAGTCGCCGATTTTCAGAATGCTCTCACTCGTGACAAAGACACTTTCAAGACCTAGATTGCCATGCGCAATTCCAAGTGCGTGAAGATATTGGAGACCCGAGCATATCTGAAACATGAAATTACACACTTCATGTTCCGTAGGTGAAAAATTGATACGCAATCCTTCTTGCGGATTCTCAATGTAAGCGTTCATGAGAGTTCCAAGCTCGCAAAACTCGATCACTTCATGTAGCCTGTTGTCAACAACATAGTAACCAAGAAGACTGACGACATTGTGATGAACTGGCTGCTTGCATGTCACGCAAAAATTGATAATGTAGCACATGATCTCAAGCTCATTCTGCGCCAAATTTCGTGTATCACAGCGCACTTGCAGTCGAGTGTTCTTGTCGACAAAAAGCCCTTTTTTCCGCTTGCGAAGCAGTTTATGGTCACTAACGACATCCACACGACGAGCAGGGTCCACCTTGCCACACAAATTCCATTCGATGTTCAACGGACGAGATTTCTTGAAGATCTGTGGGCCGTCTCCAGGACCTGTGGCAGCAAAACTTGCTGGCTTGAGATCTGCTGCAGCTGCTTGAGATTGCAGTTTTTCCTCAACAAGCTGCTCCTTCGACTGAAAGCGCCACTTTAGCAACGAGCGTATATGGGTCTGCTGGAAGAGATCGGTCAGAAGCTCGACAGTACAGTCCACAAGGGAGTTTAATCTATTGCCCATGATGGAGTCAAGCGCTCTAGGCGTTAAAGTAAAGGACAATCGACGTCCCCTTGTGGCAAAAACAAGAATAGGAGGTCATCAGCACTGACTGCAACAAGACATTTCCATACCACAGCTTCAACATTTTACGAGTCTTTATCCTTTGAGATGTTTTCTCTCTCTCTCTCTCCACGGCCACTACGTACTTTGTTGAAATCAATCTCCTTCTTATTCACATCACAAATGCCGGGCACATCTAGTCACCACTAGAAACAGAAATCGTCTGCTTGTCGGCTTGGCCCATCTCTAGAACATCCTCTTGAGCCTCAGTGTCGATATTCTCTAGCGTCAACTCGACGGTCTCCTCTGACACAACGATCGATTCGACCACCGCATCGCTCTCCATCATAGTTACTTTTGCAGAAGACACGGACGACTTCATTGATGAACGGGAAGGAGCATCATTTGACGATGAAGCACCTACGCTCGAGGTAGCTGATAGCGTCCGATGGAGGCTCCGAGTGGAGCGAGAGCGTCGTCTTTCCATCTGAAACGTAGTTTTGTCAGCCATCTCACTCTCTTTCACGAGTTTTGCAAACTCGTGAGCTTCCCAGCCACGACGCACTTCTTCAGCGCTCGACGTCAGCCATTTCTGCTGTTTCTCAGTAAAAAGAGTACGCAGCTCCTGCTGACGCTTTTCAGACTTTGCAGCATTCTCCTCCTCTAGCCGTTTGCGTCGCTCGTACTGCTGTCGAGCCCGTTCAGCATAACCAGGTGAGTTCTCGTAACTCAGATAGCGAGGTTGTGTCGAGCTTAGCTTTTTACGTGACAGTGCTGATCGTACAAACGGGTCAGGTGGTCCTTCGATAGCTACTCGAGCAGTGAGAGACGCGCGTCGATCGACTGCACTCATTGTACTTTTCACCCCACTCGATCCAAAACTCTTTCGACGCTCAGCGGCAATAAATTCTTCCTTTGTAATGGGTTTGTGGATTCCCGTCTGCGTCACACCAGACTGGAGTCCATCCAGCACTTTGCTCTTGACATGCATGTACTTTTTGTTTCGGGATTGAACCACGGGTACTGCCACATCAACGTCTTCTACATGCCCAGCAGCTTTTTTTGCTTTAAAGGAAGCAGTTGGGGCCATGATCGATGCGCGTTTCGGCACCACAGGTACTGTTGGTGGGGGCGGAGTAGGCTTTGCAAAACCAGTTGGACCTTTAGGTTTTGATACCTGAGTCTTCGAAGCGGAGTGCGAGCGGCTCATTCCACCGGTATGGTTCACAATATTTCTAGCTTGCCACGAAGCAGTAGGCGCTGTGATGGACGCTCTCTTCATGGGGATTGGGATAGTTGGGGTAGCTGATGAGGACTTGAAGGATCCAGAATCGCTACTTGTGCTGTCAAACTTAGATGCCGAGCTTTTCTTTCTACGCTGCGGTGAAACCTTGCGCGATTCCTCTGCTCCTTCCATTGGTGACTTCTTGGCCATGAAAGACGTCGTTGGAGCAGTGACAGACGCACGTTTCATAGAAGCGCGAGCAGGAGGTTTGGCAGCTGAAGATTTGACTGATCCCGCTGATCCAGTGGACATCTTACGAGTCAGCTTTGGTGACTTTTTCGTCGGCTTTGCTTTTACCGATACAGGGGGTGCCTTAGTTGGCGACAGGGCTTCAAAGTCATCTTCACCATCCGTCATTGACCGTTCACCTACAACGATCATGTCCTCGGTCCCGATTGTGTGGTCATCCTCTATCACGAATGACTGCTCGGTTGTGAGCATTGGACGTAATCTCACCTCTGTTTCTTCATTTGTCTGATCTGTCAGTGCTTCGACAGCAGGCTCTTCCAGGTCATGCTCCATGAACCCGCTCTCAGCGCTTAGAGTACTTTCAGGAACTTGGCCTTGAGATTCCGAATCTGCCTCTTCATTATCTGCAAGGAGCTCAAGGCCCACGCTCATATCTTTCTCACCGGTAGAAGCAATCACGCTACTGGAAGAATCGGATGACAACATCTCGTTCCTCTCAACAGGGTCCTTGAGACCCAACTCGATCAGCTCGCTCTGCGCAATTGTTTCTTCAGCTACTTGCACTGAGTTTCGGTTGCTAGCAGCTCGGAAAGGATTCGTCTGCTCAGATTCTCTGGTGTCTCCGTCTAGTTCGGCTGCTTTGTTCGCGTCAGTCTCTCCAGCGCTTAGCTCGCCCATTCCGCCGTCGAGCTCAGGTACAACGTCTTGAGCTTCTTCGCCATTTGCATTTTGCTCGAAATTGATGTTGGCATCTTTACTGGCGTCATTTTCGTTGGTGACACCATCGTGCGTGAGTTGATCACTATCGCCAAGAACAAGCTCAGCTACTTGTGTGTCAACATCCTCCGCAGCTTTGTCAGCTTGTTGTTCAAACTTTTCGCTATCCTTTGCTTCCTCCATCAGCTCGACAGTTTCGCTGCCAACAAGAGACGGATGAGATGCCACAACATCCATGACTTCTTCCGCTTTGTCCTGTTCAACTGAGGCAGCAAGCATATTGCCTTTGATGACGGTGATACTTGATGTGTCTGTGCCGGCAGAAGGCGAGACCTCACTCACTTCAGTAGATCTATCCACAGCAACTGTTGATTTCTGTTCCACAATCAAAGCACCACCCGCAACACCTTCATCACTTCCATCGGCAGACTCTACAACAACATCGTCCTTCGCCTCCGATGAGCTTAGGACAGCACTTGTTGTCACCTCATTGTGAACACTGTCAAGTGACGACGAAGATGTCTTGATTGACGCATCAGGCTCAGGCTCCTCCTCGACTATTTTACTTGTTACAGTGGGTAAAGTAGACGAAAGCCCAGTTGTCGCCTCCTCCTGCTGCTTTGTGAGTGCCTCAAACTTTGCTTTTTCGGCGCCGACATGGATACTGCGCATTCCGTCATCGGGAAAAAACTCGCGAACAGTCCGGAATTTCAGATTGTCAAGAGACTCATCGCGCTGGGGCTGAGCCTCAAACTTTTGCTTCTCAGACCCAACACAAACACTACGCTTCTCAGGGAAGAATTCGCGAACGGTCCGGAACTTAAGATCGTCAAGCGATTGCTCGTGTTTGCCTTCGAAACGACTAGCAATGCTTTTAACAGGTGTCAAGGCCTCCGGTGCATCATCACTGGACTCGCTTGGAGAATTGATAGCCGTGTGTTCTCCATCATAACTAAATTTCTTTCTACTTGCAGCAGTGTCGGTAGTGGAAGAGGCAACTATATGGGTCCTGGGATCACCACTATTCAGGGGCTCTTGCGCAATTGGCGCACTGGTCTTTAGCTCCGGTGAACGTGCACCGCACGCAACTCCTTTTTCAGAAGACTTGAAACCTGTTCCAGCCTTGTACTTTGACTTGGCTTCCTTTTCTGCTTCCGCCTTTTGTTTCTGCTGCTGCGCCTGCGCTTCATATTTCTTTTTCTCCGCTCCTACACGAACACTGCGCTCTTCGGGGAAAAACTCACGCACAGTGCGAAATTTTAAACTGTCCAAAGATTGCTCACGCTTACCTTCAAATCGGCTGGCAAGGCTCTTTACAGGGGACAGAATTTCTGGTTCTATTGGCGCAGCAATGGCATCAGGAAGTTCTGACGTCGGTGGAGTAACTTTGATAGTCAACAGCTCAGTTTCGCTGGTCGACGTAGCCTTGCCCTGCGCGTTCTCGTTGTTCTCGATAAACTCAATCACTCCATGATTGACAGCCGAAGTCTCATCAGCAATTGCAACCTTGTCCTGTGCAGTTCCGTTGACTGATGCGGTATCAGCTAGCTCATCTACCAGTGTTTTGACAGCAACAGCCTCCTCAGTATGTTCAGTCATGCTTTGGCCATGGTTACTGAGCACGACTGCCTCAGTCACGATGACTTCAGCAGCAACTTCCTCTGGATGAAGACTTGCGTTTTCAAAAGCCTTCACTTCAGCTTCAACGTGCTCTTGAGCTATATCTGCTGATTGATCAGTTGCAAGGTCAAGGTCGAGTTTCAACGAGACAGGTTCAGTTATCGCAACATCAGCACTGTGTTGACCTGTTTCCACCGGGTCATCAGCGATAATCTCCGCTGGCGCAGATACTGTTTCATCTTGGCCTTCTGATGGGGTGGCCTGTTCGTGTGTAGTCACGTTGGTCTCCAACATAATCGCCGAAGTGTCACTTTTCAGCGTTTCGACAGTGGCCGCAGTAGATTCGTTTGCGTCCAACGATGCAGAACCCGCGTCGGCCTTACTCGTATTTTCCGTGACACCTTCAGACGACACTTTAGCTTTGGAGTCAAACACTGTGTTTTGAATGATCACAGTTGAAGCATCGTGTACCAAACCGTCCGCCAAGTCGCTCTCTTTTGTGTCTACTTCCACTTGTGTCTGAATTTCATGACTCGACAGTATCGCTGGCACTACATTCTTAATCTCCTCGTTCTTCTTCTCGTGATCCTCCTCCTTCTCGCGATCCTCCTCCTTCTCGTGACTCTCCTCTATGTGATCCTCTTCGATCTCGTGACCCTCCTCCTCCATCTTCACGTGACCCTCCTCCTCCATCTTCACGTGACCCTCCTCCTCCATCTTCACGTGACCCTCCTTCTCCTTCCCGTGACCCTCCTCCTTTTCGTGGCTCTCCTCCTCGCTCACGTGATTCGCCTCCTTCTTCTCCTTCTTCTCGTGATTTTCCTCGTTCTCATGATCTTTCTCTTCCTCCTTCCTCTCCAAATCGTCGCACTTGTCCTCCTTGATACTCTGCTCTCGTTTACCGAAGTAATCTGTTACCGTTCCCATTGAAAAACTACCCAGACTCGTTTTCTCCGGCGCTTCCTGTTGTTCCTTTGCCATCTCAACTGACGACGAAGTAGATTCCTCCAGCGAATCAGTTCTACTCGACAGCGACTTCTTCCGTCCCACCTTGAACCTTGACAGGAGCGAACCCACGGCTCGCTTTCTCGAGACCATCAAAGTATCGAGTGACGACCTCCGCTCCATAGGTGGAGGCCCCAACTCTTCGCTTGTCGTCTCTTCCGTCTGATTATTCACCAAAGTCTCTTCAATCGAAGCCCCTGTAGATACTGGAGTTGCTCTACCTTCTTCTACTTGCAGCTCAACAGCGCTTTCTTTCTTCTCATCCTCTTCAGTCGTCTGGAGCTCCCTTGTCATCTCTTCCATCTCGTCTTTCTCCAAACTCTCGCTTCGATTCTTCTTCTTTCCTTCGTTCTTGCTCATGTTCGCATCCTCCAGCGCTTCAAGCTGCGGCTCAGGCTCATTAAGAGACGTCGACTTCTTCATGTCAACGGACAGCGACGCCGACAACTCTGCAGCTTGCTGCTCCATCGTATGCACACAAACTAGGCTAGTCAGAGTGAATGTCTCTCTGTCCGCACTGTGCAGAAATGCTGTTGCAGCATAGCATGAAACCTGTGAAAAGAGATGTAGCGTATTTACGCAGGTATATGCTATTGAATAGTTCATGGCTACTACATCAAACCAAGACACCGATTCACTTCTGTTTCAAAATCTGACAGAAATATCATATCTTGTAGGTTGTGGTACCTCAGGCAAAAATCTGGTCGGCATAGAGCAAATCCTGTATCCGGATCATTCGAAGATTGCAAAATGATTTGACCTTTTTCCGGATAGACCTTTTGCGGAAGGCCGCATGTTTAAAGTATCTTTCCACTCTTGTTAAGTTCTAGTAAAATGTTGGGAGCCTTTGCAATCGAGTCAAAACGTTACGGAGATACATGAAGTCCTGCTATATTTCTTAGCATGGAGACACTTGTGAATTCACGATAGCTTCTCACAAAATAATCCGATAATTGGGTTTCATCATCAGCACTAGACTTCCCCTTGATTAACTATGTATGAATGAGGCTCAAGCACCGTTGGAGAGGGCAACCAGCTTTTGAGCGAGAGCGCTTGATCCATTCAGTCCTTACGATCGCATGAAACGACCTGACGGACGCAATAGCACGAAGAAGGGCTCATCGGACGGCGAAATGGTAAGCCAATCATATAGCTTCAATCGCGGTACTTTCATCCAGTGATAATCCTTCTTCCGTTCGTCTTCGATCTACATTCATAAGGATCTTCTTTCACTTTTATCTGAACCCGCAACTCTCTCAGATCTAAAAGCCGACCCTTTAAGCACACCAGTAGTGAAGCACGAACTGTGCAATGCGTGACGTCTTTACTTTGGCCAGCGCCAGTGTGGTGTATGCCTTACCTGCTCCATGAACTGAGTTTTGTTGCTCGAAATCGATTTTTGACTGCAATGACCCAGCGTTGGTCGTCACTGACATCTCCTGGTTCTTCGCGCTGTTCAAAGTTTCTCTTCTAGAATGGATCGTTAACGTTGTTGCCATGTGGTAGCGTAACTGTTGTAAAAATCCTTAGCTCAGAGGCAAATTGCTGTCAGAGTAGCAGCCGCACACTTTGTAATTCTACAGACGCAATCAAATGATGAACTTGGAGCACGCGATAGCATAAGCTTCAGGACGAAATCGAATATTGTCAGCATGAACCTCCAGTACCATTTCACATATCCTATATAACTTACACATAGCGGCAAACTCACAGAAGAAGAGACATTGAGTACGTGAATCGTAGTAGTAAAATTAACGTCTTCATGCTCACTGACTGATTTCGTAGTAATTACGGCTATATTTGCTCCGTCGTGTTCAGTCAAGTAGGCACTAGACCCACCTAGAATTCGGAGTCGGCCAGAACCAAAGCAAAGCGCACTGTGCTCTTCTTGAATGCTGCATACATACGAGAAACAACCAATGGGCTTTCCTCCAGCTCTTGTTCTGGTTGCAGTTCACTTGCTTTCACATCATCATCATCGTCACTTACTAAATCGCCATAGTATTCTCGAAGAAATGGACGCGGACAAATGCATCGCAGCACATACTCACGCTGGACGGGTACAGTCATAGCTCCTGTCTCAGTCAACACAAGCGCAGCCACTAGCTGTCGCAAATTATCCTGCTTCAACAAACACGAAATTTCTGCCTGTTGACGGTGCGAAAGAGATGGCGATAGCAGGTGATTCACGAGTACTACAGTGCTTGGATCCTCCTTTGACACCGGAAAATAACGCAACAGAACCATTGCCTTCGTCACCAGCGCCTCTACAGCTTCGAATGAGCGCACAAGCTTCCAACACGCATCCAACGCCATTTCAAACGCAACTTGGAGCTGCTGGCCTTGGTGGACTGTTGCTATCGATTGCTCGTGGCCACCGCTGCGCTGTTGCTTGTTTTTGCCAGCAGCAGAAAACGCCACTTGCGATTCTGCTAAAGCTTCATCCAACAACGCAATCGCACGATTTCCGCGCAAGCGAAGGTTCTGCAACGCACGATAAACGACTGGCAATGTCTGAGTCGACACACACACGGGCAACGCGGTCTCTAGAGCAAACACACTACTCGAGATTGCACCTGCAAGCATTTGATGAAATAGCTCATGAGGCGACATTGTCTCCATGTAGTGATAAACCTTTTCCGACTCCTGAACTGGGTCAAATGACCGCTTCTGGCGACTTGCTGGCACCGGCGCACTATTTTCCCACATTTGCTGTCATATATGCTCGTGGTCTGGTCCAAAACGCATGCGCTCCGATAGCATACCGTGTCGTTCAAACCACCACACTCCCCGCCCTTCCGGCGGCAGCTCAGATACAACTGGGTCACTCGGAGTCTTGAATGGGATCCAGTCTTTTGGCGAATACCAACGGATAAAATCTGCGAGGCAGCAGCACGGGTTGGCAGCTTTGAAAGCCTGCATATCTGAGACCAACGCTGTACTCT
Source organism: Pseudoperonospora humuli (assembly GCA_003991265.1). Taxonomy (NCBI): domain Eukaryota; phylum Oomycota; class Peronosporomycetes; order Peronosporales; family Peronosporaceae; genus Pseudoperonospora; species Pseudoperonospora humuli. The sequence goes on along the minus strand of NQFO01004132.1, from coordinate 152 downwards.
GAATTTGTTGCCGTAACTTCTTAAACTCCACACTCACACCTAAGCGCGTAAGAAGATCCTGTTGTTCCTTCGCTACATCTTCGGTCATCGGAACAGCCATTTGAGTCGCAGGTTCGAGCAGAGGCTCGTTCGTCTGAACGCAAACAACTCCT
>NQFO01004129.1:0-33756 GCA_003991265.1 Pseudoperonospora humuli | reverse complement strand
CCAACGCAGTGCTCTTGCGTTGAAACAGATTCAGATGGAGGCGTGGCATTTCGTCAATCTTCACACGCTCTGATGTCTCGAGAAAGATCTCGCTATTCTTGATTACCGCTGCAGATACAGGACGTACTGAAACCGAGCGAAGCAAACAGTGGATTCCTGGGCGATTCGTATTCAGAACAATACGTCAAATTGCTTTGCGAGTTTCAGAGCACAATTGAGAAGAGGAGGAAAGAAGTGCTGAACGAGAAGTGAGTCGGGGTGCTCTCGCTGTTTTCTGTTTCCACGACACGACACAAGACAAGACATAACACGACGCCTACAAGATTGCACATCAAGATCAACGGATCTACGCTGTTTGGCTTCTACTCGCGCATTGAGGAGTGAATCAAAAGCTACAGCTGCAATCTCCCGGGCGTGTCGCTATTGACGAAGCCATTACAGACAATCGATGGAAGGTAATCCAACATGCCTTTGATGTCTCTAAGTTTGAGATCATGTGTCTGGGGCGTCATGTTTCGAAGAGTGAGTTCTTGACGCTGTCTGCGGAAGAAAAGTATGAGCACGCTAGTCGCCTCTTCGCAAACTGCGTGACAAGCAACAAAACGGATACAGCGCGTCAGTTTTGCTGCTCCGACTAAAGACGGAGAACGAGAAGAAACCCGACAAGACGTTTTCTGAGGTTTTTGTGTTTCCTCCTGGACACGTGCCAAGCGTCGTAATGGGACTAGATCCCGGGGTGCAGGCGCTGTGTACTACTGTAAGCGCAGTCCTCGTCTACCACAAGAGAGGTGAAGATATGCAGCACGGTCGACAACGATATGGATCAAAGCGAAAGGAAAAGAAGGATAGTCGCCCGCGCTGGATACGCAGATCCACGCCTCCTAAGCGTCGTAACGACTGTGATATCGTGCAAGTAGTTTCTGGCGATTATCGTCACGTGGCTGGCTTCAAGCGGTCTGCTGTGTGGCTTGAGGGTCAGGAGAAACAGCACCCAGAGTACGAGAAGATCTTTGCAGCAATGCCGTCGCTCAAGACCGCGAGCAACATGACGTAGCTGGAGCGGCAGCAGCACTTCTGGATCAGCACGAGGTTTCTGCTGCGGTTCTGCGCGGACGTGCTGTTCCTCTGAGTGAAAGCTCTTTCGAAAGCGCACAGCTCGCGTGGCAGTCGATACGAAAGCGCATTGTTCCGACAGTGAGCAAGAAGACGTGCGTGGCGTACAGAGACTGAATCAAACGTGAAGACATCAACGGACACNCGCCAAGTTCAGTCTAGAAGCCGGAGCAGCGTCGCAGAAGTGCGCAAGGGTGGTCTCTACGGACGAGTTCAGGGCGAGCAAGCTCTGCTCGCTGTGCCACTTGACGCTTTCGTCTGTTTGATACGCACGACAGAAGCTGCCGGAAAAGAGGACGCGTGAGGGTGTGGCGGTGGTTTCTCAAGTGCAGCGTCAAAGAAGAGATGCTACGAGGTGCTTTGTTGCGACCACCAAAGTGCTATGCCAAGTCCTGAGACCGCGACGCGAACGCAGCCATTAACTGGCGCTGCTCAAGAGTAAGACTCATAGTCAGGAGACGCATCACACTTGTGAAACGTTGATCTTTGAGAGGTTAGGGGTTGATCTTAGTTTTTTTTCGCAGAGCAATCTTAGTTGAGAAGTCCAAATGCAACCGGCGGACTTGTCCGCTAGCTCACTGAATGTAGAGATTATGAGGCTCTTGCCTATCGTCTGCCGTGCTAGGCAGTTTACTCAAGTGGACACCGAGCTATTCGAACCCGTGAATTCATATCTATACAGACTAAGACGCCAGCTTCCCAGCCTCCCTGTCACAGGAGGGTTCTTGATGCGACGAACTGTCTCAGTGAGTAACTACAACATTCAAATGCGAAACGGTTGAGTAAGTTTTGATGGACGAATTGCTTAGCTCGTGGCTGCTATATTATCACTTTGGGCGAGATAGGGAGGTGGTGCTTTTGCGACGAAAGCATTATCATGTATAGGGAATGACTTCTGACATATATTTAATGTGGTGCTGAGATATGCCTGTGCAGATATGCGTGACTTTGAGACACAGACGCATGACATCTGTGTCTACTCGAGTATCGCTGTAGACTCCAAAAGCTCCCGATGAAGAAGTCAACTGAGGAATGCCTTTATTTTCGGCCGCAATTTTCGCTACATGGACCTTCTTCGCAGTATCTCTGGTCTTGAACATTCGTGTCAAAAGCTCACTGACATACCTCCTGGCCAAGTGCAGCAGATGTGTGTCGTTGATCGGTCTTTCTGAGCACATCACCAGCTGCCACGAACCTCGAAGATCTGCAGCTCCTTCTCTCGTTGGATTGTACGGGTAATTTATGCACCTTCGGACCAGGTACTTGACCGAGTGGTGTCGCGTCTAAGGTGGCGACCGCGCCTACACATCCTGTGAGGACATGACCGATGAATGCAATGGGATTGGCAGAAAAATCGTGGCCAATGTACGTAGCACGACAGCATTAAATGATGAGCGACTTTCTGCTCGTGGCTTGTTGCCTTCTTACTTGAAATCAAGATATATTTGGTTGCTTGTTCGCTTCACTATTGATCATTACTGTTGCGAGGTGCGTCGATGAATCAAAGAGATCAATCAGCAGTCTATCCACAAGGACGACGTACGTTTAATGTGCTTGACTGTAGGGATCTCCGATTCAAAGTCCGACCCCGCCTGGAAATGGCGGCTGCACTTACACATCATGTATTTCTACTGCATCCGTCCATGCTGAACGCTTTGTCCTCTCCACCCTCCAAAGCAAGCTGGGTATTATCTCAGATTGATGAATAACTCAAATATTTAGCTGACTGATGACTGCATAGTACAGCGGCTGCGCTAAACCCAATAAGGCGACCATTTGCTCGGATAGTCTTGCGACGACTCTGCGAGTGGTAGTCAACCTACTCTCCGCATCCTAGCGTACATAAACCGCTGCCAATTGAGTACCCCTCTCAGTTTTCATATATTAAATGCCACCTTTTGGCCAATCGAATGGCTTGAACAAAAACATGATACGATCTAACGATGCACCGTCACATTTCAAGTAAGTGCGAGTTCTGGGGCATTGTGCGGCGCGGTTATGATGCACATAACGGAAGACGTTCAGGCGGCTATTAGCTGGTCCTTTGGCGGCAAGCAACGTAGCTGCCTTGGCAAGCGTTTTAGAGCGTTACCAGTGCTTGGGCTTGAAAGCGCCAGCAAACCACGGCCAAGACACGGAAAGCTGCTTCGAACATTCCTATCGAATGACTACCAGCAACTAACATCTTCATGTTGTAATTTCGTTCACAACAGTACACAGCGCTTGCGTCTCAGGGTTCGAGTCGGACGACGGCGTCTAGCACGTATCCAGGAGGGAGCACAGGGCATGCGCTTTGACTTGATTTGCTCTACGAGATTGCTGAAAATCCAGGTTTGAGCTAGCGGGAAAGATTACGCGGGATGGATTTCAAATTCCTGTATCCCTCTTTCCCGAAGTCTTTAATATTCCTAAACCTTCGCAAGGCAATATAATTTTTTCTTCAGGCAAGGCCGGAAAGGTAGTATGTGACGAATACTGAGTCGATTTGCCACCCGCGGAATGCGTTTGGCAGAGAGCTGATTGTTCGTCCATCATTAAAATGATAAAACATCGCAGTGCTGCAGCCGCTCTCCCGTTGTCTGATACAGATGAGGATAATTCTCGCATTTTCGTCGTCACAGTTTGCTTGCGCGAGCTGTGAATGCAATTACATGCAGCGTCTACGACGCGCCTAAGCCATAATCAATGTATGAGTGATGCACACGAACCAGCGTGAGAAAAAAAAAATCACCCGCGCAATCGACGAGAAACGATCTCTTCCATTGCTGGCGTATCGCATTTTGCAACTTCGTCGCCTCAAAACCTCCGACGATGGTACTCGCTTCAACGTCTGTGCCAACACACAGACCCACACGCACACACTCACCAGACAAAGTCCAGCCCAAGGTTTCAGTCACCTGCTGGACCAGGTGGCTCTTCATTATGCATAACCAAGCCATCTCTCAAAAACGTGGCGTTTTGTCTCGTCTGTTTCGAGCGTGCACTGATTGGTGGAAGTGGCCAGGGATACAGTCCACACAGCATAGTCAAACCAAGTCGCCCATACTGAGCACAAGTCACTAAGTAGGGTCGAAGCACTCCCGCCTTTCGTTCATATGCCCACCGCTGGAACTTTCATTTGTTGAATATATATCTCGCTGCCGCTTTCCACGCATTCAAACCATCGCCACAATGAAAGACGGGATCTGCGCAACGGTGCTCGAGGCTCATGCGCTAGGTGACACCAAGATGTTTGACATCAAGGTGCTTTGCAAGGGCAAGAGCACATCCATCTACAAGAGCAAGGAGGACTTCAAGAGTGTGCTTGACATGTTCCGCCTTGTGGGCGCCATGAGTCGCGGCAAGAGCGATCGCTGTAAGATTTGCGCTGCCTGCAGTGGCATGAGCCCATTGCGCGTGTGCGATGAGGAGTCACTCGACACATTTTTGAGTGACGTGCTGACTAAGTTGCGCAAGGCCGAGCCCGAAGCTATCGAGCAGTGTAGCACGCACCGAGGTGTCGTGCAGATCCTGATGGACTTCCTCAATGTGCGCAGTGGCAAGTACTTCTGCGAGCTGACGTCGGAAAAGGACGCGGAGCTTTCGCGCACGAACAACCAATTGAAGGACGAGGTAGATATGGATCCTCCGGTTTCTCGCTGCTCGCTCAATCGCAAGCTGTCGGAGCAGTTTGCGGCCATGGACTCGGTGTGCTAGCAACGCTAATGCGCTGCAGGCAGCCAATTAAACCAGACCAACACCCATACGCAAGCTCCTTCATTCTACTGTATGAAACAGGACGGCGCTACAGTGCTCTCTCATTCACTTTTGTGAAGCAGGATCGTAGATATTCCTACCTCACCCACGACTCGAGTTTTCTATGTAGCGTGTTCGTTTGGTCGTACACGATAGGGATCAGGTCAAAGTGTTGATTACGGTCACGCGTACAATAAATGGAATTAATATAAGAGCTCTATTGCAAACCCCTGTCGTGACACTACTAGATAATTGTCCTGTGGTCGCTAGCATACCGACCAGTATAATGGCGCTGTCGTCATACATAAACGCAGCAGCTCAAAAGTCGACTCTGATCAACATTCAACTCTCCGTTGTTATTTAGGAGCTAGTTCTTGAAGCTGTCGGTCTGTCTGTCTGTGGAAGAAAAGTACGAGCACACTACCAGTCGCTACTTTGCAAACCAAGTAACGAGCGACGAATATAACGCATCAGATCTGCTGCTCTGACAACAGACGGTGAACGAGAAGAAACCAGACGTGAATTCTTTCTGGATACGTACCAGACGTTGCCATTGAGCTAGGTCTCGGAAAGCGGGCGCTGCGGGAGAGGTCAGGAAAAGAGGCGCTGCGAAAGAAGGCAATAAAAGATGTAGAGGAGGATCGCCCAGACTAAATACGCAGATTCGCGCCTCCTGAGCGTTGTAACAAGCGCGAAGCCTAGCAAGTGACTTCGAAAGTACCGTCATATGGCTGGCTTCAAGCGATCTGCTGTGTGGCCTGAGGAAAAAAGAAACAGCACGTGGAAGACGAGGCGATTATGGACTGCGACCTACATGATGTAGCTGGAGCAGCTGCAGCTGCAGCATTTCGGGAGCAACACGAGGTTCCTGCTGCAGTTCTGCGCGGACGTGCTGTTCCTCCGAGTGAAAGCTCTTTCGAAAGCGCATTGTTCCGACACTGAGCAAGAAGACGTGCGTGGCGTACGGATACTGAATCAAACGTGAAGACATCAACGGACACGCGCCAAGTTCAGTCTAGAAGCCGGAGCAGCGTCGCAGAAGTGCGCAAGGGTGGTCTCTACGGACGAGTTCAGGGCGAGCAAGCTCTGCTCGCTGTGCCACTTGACGCTTTCGTCTGTTTGATACGCACGACAGAAGCTGCCGGAAAAGAGGACGCGTGAGGGTGTGGCGGTGGTTTCTCAAGTGCAGCGTCAAAGAAGAGATGCTACGAGGTGCTTTGTTGCGACCACCAAAGTGCTATGCCAAGTCCTGAGACCGCGACGCAAATGCGCCATCAACACGCTCGTGCTGCTCAAGAGAGGTGCGCGGTCAAAGAGGTATAGAAGCTTTCAGATGGCCATAAGTAAATGAAGACAAGCGAAACGTTCGTGGCAATGACAGAATAACCTGCTTCCTCATCATCAATACATGTCTGTTTAGGCAGGTTGTAAGTGCATCGATCTATTCAAAGGTGAATGGTAGCTTTACTGGAAGATTGCAAGGCGTAACGTCTGTCGTAGCGCATATTGGCTGAGCCATGAGCTGGTCGCCTTGTCCAATTGGTCGTATTAGTCCTCTCGCGCTTCTTGTGTCGATATCGTGCTGCATATGAAGGAATGCCGTGGTAATTTCGTTTGTCGTCGGGACCAGCACCTCGCCGCTCATAATATCCGCGACGCTCGGCTTCACTTCCAGTTGTCCATTCCTCGTCAGGAATATTGGATTGGTAGCTGCTAGAGTATCCCCTCATGTATGAGTCTGTACTTAAGCGATCGACGCTACAGACAGCACTCATTGCCGCGGTCTCTACCATTGAAACACCACTGCGCTCGGCCCATTTCGATAGCGCTGACTCTTCCTCAATCCCACCGCCGTAACCTTGCAATGCAGCTCGAATGACGTTGTTCCACTGTTCGTAGATTGCATTATTGGGTGCACGAAACCACACGTGCTGTGATCGCCAGCCATACTCAATACCGATCATCAACTTGCGCTCGTGTTTCGTCTGTGCTGGAAGTATTTGCACGGGATGCATACGTTGGTCAAGAGAAATCGCTCGCACAGAGCTACTGATGCATCCATGGTGGCGCCGACGCACACACAACACCGCTGAATATTGTCGTAATTGCTCCGATGGTGATTCGCGCAAACAGATGAGCTGCACATGCACTCGGCGCCTAACGTCAATAGCAATGCAAAATGTCAATGACAACACCCCGTCAAACTATCGATATCTCCAGTGAAAGCGTACCAAAACATTCCACAGACTCGCATCTTCATCCCACTGGCCAACGTTACGAGTGATGGAGTGTGCAGACTGAAGCCGTCCATGTACACACTGGCTTCGTTGTTCGAGATGGTGGCCATTGATGCATAAGCGCTAGGATTAATCGGCTGAAGCATGCGGCCAGTGCTGCTTTTGTCACCGCATTCGTTTCCTATGTTCAACACTTGAGCCATTGAAATCTCTGAAATCGTCTTTCTCGGTGAGCTCTATGACTATGACGAGAAAGCTTTACTCGACAATTGTCTTCCACTTCTCGAACGCTTCAGACAGTGAGCAAGTTTGGTCGAATGGACATCCGACAAAAGGAGGTTTCAGCGCTACGACACGTCGCGACTAAAAAGTGCAAACAATCTTAGCTTAGACGAGCAAAACGCGCTCTTCAACGTTACTTTCGCACATCGCAGTCTACGCAATGTTTTCACTGGTCAGCATCCTTCCTGCAAACGAAAAAATACCTATTTATCGCGTCTTTTTTTACTGGAGATCGACGTGGCGAACTGTCAATGAAACACGTGTGCCTTCTTTGATATTGTCGATGCTGTGCAGGTAATGCGTATAGGCTTCGCCGGTGAACAACAATAGACTTCGACGTTCCAGCTTGAAGTTGAAGTGTTGAACCAGGTCTTGTTGCGCCATCGCAGTTTGATTATCAGCTTCACGATGCCGCTCGAACGATACACGGCATTCGGCACCGGTGCTGATGATAGATACGAGTGGAAAGTACGCAGGCCCATCCTCGTGTGGCATGATGTAGTCTCCCGTACAATATTCTGGCCAATTGTCAGCATCATTCGTTAGTCATGGCATCCATTTTCACAGATACTACCGGTACCTCCCACCATTAATCAATACATGATTGGGTTTCTTCTCTTGTGTGAATATCCCCATATCGACGAGTGTCTCGCTGACCTGCATCAGCCATTGAGGCAGCGGTTTGGGGTCAAACGGTGCTTTGACTTCTCCTCCCCACATCTGTAGACGGCGGTGCTTGAGTTTCACCCACGTGTCACAGTCATCTGGAACCGCATATACCCGCTCCAAAATGGCCGCTTCTTCATTGGGTGGAAGAAAATTTGGAATGTAATACACCCCCGGGATCGGCCCTCTTCGAAATTCTTCCACCTCAACTTTTGACCTGCAGATAGACCACAAGGTCATTTGGAGTTTACATCTTTCAATTGAGGGCTTCGCTCTCTACCTTGTAGTCCAGACTTTCAATGGAACATGTTGCCATAACCAGGAGACGTCTTGCTCTTTTGTCGTCTTCTCACTTAATTTCGCCTCTAAACTCGGAGACTTGGTCTGCGCAGCTTCACGTGCACGTCGACGTTCTTCGCGCAGCAGTTGGCGGAAATCCATTTAACAGTCAAGCTATGAGTTGATTGGGCAAAAACGCGGTTAAAAGTATGCGTGTTGCACTTGATTTTGTGCAGCAACGAAGGCAGGTTGTTCCATCGAAGTACGGAGATCTCAATCATGTCGGTGGTTGAATGAAGAAGACCTGGACGCATGGAGGACCCAAGAGTCGCTCATCTGCTTGGAGGAACTACATGTATCACTTAGTCTGTGATAATGGATCTCGTTCCCCTCGCGCGATCTACAAAGAAAACGAAAGTATCTAGGCCAACGAAGACGTATAATTTGTCATGCTTCTGGTTGACGACCCGTTTGCACCTGCTGCTGCCTCAAGTTCACGCGTCCTCTTTAACCTTTTATCATAATGCAAGCTTGGTGCTAGCTGTGAGTCCAGTGGAGTAACGTGGTACAATGCGTTCAAATGATATCTTTTATCGCCCATGTATCAGGCATCTGGACAACTGACACTTCATTTGCTGATGCAGATCTACATGACTTGCACCTCGCAAAAACGCCGATATCAAATACGTCCTTCAGGCCTGTTAACAACGCAGCAAGTAGCACACAAGACTATTAAACTAATCAGCGTTTCTCATTGACGTGCGTATCGTCGTAGTATTTGAGCCCTCGAGCCATTGCTTACAGCTAGTGAGCTACCAATGTCTACATGCTTTATACACTACAGCCAAAGACTCATCAGAAGGGAGCACAAGCTGTCTATTCGAAGGACAGCAGCTCCACCTCGAAAATGAGAGTCGCCTTGGGCGGGATCACAGGCGGGTAGCCGCGTTCGCCATACGCGTATTCGTGGGGAAGCGTGAGCTTGGCCACCTGGCCCTTGCTCATCTTGGCAACTCCCTCGTCCCAGCCGCGGATCACCTGGCCAGCACCCAGCTTGAACTGGAACGGACGACCGCGGTCGCGACTTGAGTCGAACTTGGAGCCGTCGGTCAGAGTGCCCACGTAGTGCACGGAAACGGTCTGGCCCTGCTGCGGGAAGTTGGTGCCGTCGCTGTCATGGAGCAATGCATATAATTATTAGATCATGCTTTGAATCTTCACAGCATAGCTGTAGAAAGACGATTGGAAGTCATACCCGGCCTTGATGGTGTCGATCTGGAAGCCCATATTAGTGATGTTGAGTGGTCTCGGTGACGGGTTTACTTTTCTGGATGTGACGCGAACAAGTCTATGTCCGTCGATATTGTTACTTCAGGCTCACAAAATTCCAGGTTGCTGGTGTCCCACTTGATTTTTCGTAAACACATTGTTTAGCTGTCTTCCCACGCTACCACCTTCCCCACCCTTCTCAAAGCCTCCATTTGTCCTTTCTCGCAAAGCTGGCTCTTAAGCAGTGCCAGTGAAAGATGCCTCAGCGCGGATCGGCCATTTTCCAAGTGGAAGCTCTTTCCGAAGCGTATGACACGTGTGGCGGTCGATGTGATCGCGAAGTGCATTGTTCTGACGGTGAGCAAGATGTGCGTGGCGTAAAGGGACTGGAACAGATGTGTAGGTATCCAAGGGTACACGCCAGACTCGGTGGAAGAGCTACAAGAGGCGCTGCAAAAGCGCGCGACGGTGGTCCTTATAGACGAGTTCAGAACGAGCAAGCTCTCTTCGCATTGCCACTAGACGCTTTCGTCTATTCGATGTCCTGATCCTGCGTATGACAAGAACGTGCCGAAGAAGAGGACGCGCGAGGGTGTGGCGGTGAAATTTCAGTCAACAAAGAAACGCTACGAAGTGCTTTGTTGCGACCACCAGAATGCACCGCCAAGTATTGAGACCGCAACATGAACGCGGCCATCAACACACTGGCGCTGCTCAAGTGCGAAGTGCGTGGTCAGAGATACGTGAAAGCTCTCAGAAGGCCATAGGAGAATAGCGAGACGAGAAATGTTTGTGACTACGAGGAAATAGCCGCATTGCACTGCTAATATCTTTATTGCTGTGTCGCAAGTGCTAATAACGTGTAGGTGACGAATGTGCGTTTAAACGCTTACGGGCGGGGTCAATGAAGTAGGGACGTTCACATCCATGCGGATGACACGTGGAGATGTGGCCATGGCACCAGCCATCGAATTGCCACCCATACCTGCCGAGTTCTTCTCGATGTCGCTATTGATGACATTTGGGTCCAGATCTACGCCTTCCTTGATGACGATGTTACGATGGCGCACCAGCACAACGGTAAAAGCGGCCTGCAAAGAAAAACAATAATGAGGAGCGTATCACTAGGCAACAAGTTTGGTTTGCGACAACTTACATAGAGGATGAACATGAAAAAGGAAAACACCGAGCCAGCCTCGTTGGAGTGCACATTGGTGTGTTCTTCACCTCTAGCACGCTCCATGCGGGCCAAATAGGCAGCGCCCGCGAAAATAATTGACAGCGAAAACATTTGCAGCGACATCATCAGCACGACACCAATGAGGAAGCCCACCGCCAGCGGTGTCTGGTGCTTGCGCATGACCATTGTGCCTCCCACCGAGAGCGCGATAATTAAGCCCATTGCCCAGACGCCTACAAAGCCCAGTGATTTGGAATCACCCTCGCCTTCACCATTGTTGTTGACAGCAGCCACAATGGCCGCAATTGCGTACATCAAGCCGAACAACATGGTACTAAACCAGAGGTACGTTATGAGCATTTTGGGGTTACTGAAGCATTTGCGCGCCTTGTTGCTAGCATCTTCCATGGCAGTTGACATCTGTACAGAGAAAAGCAGCAACGTCAGGTGTTTATGAAGCCAAACATTCGAGCGCCACGCCACTAATTACCTTGCTAGCCATCGAAGAGCAAAGAACTAAGTTGAGTGAAGGGAGTTAGGAAATGAAAAGAGGGTTTTCCGGCTTTTCTTGGTTTCAGGCCTTAGAAATGGAGTAAGCCAAATTTAGCCTTACTTCTGCGATCATGATCAAAGCCAAGAGAAGTCGAAGCAATTGCAGCACCTGCGTGTAGATCTCTCGGTGTGTGATGTGAAACAGCATTTTTGTAGCTACCACATCCCATGTGTATTCGCGGTTTGCACGCCGATATGAGCTCTCCATTCGTTGCTGTGCGCCACTCTCTACCGCTCTCCACAGTGTGTTGTTGACATTGTGCATCTGGTGAGATTGTTTTGAGCTTCAACATAGGAAACGGTAGCAGAGTGCACTTAAACGCATGTTATGAACTAAGTCACTTTAACATGAGCGCTATTGCGTTCTTCTTCTTCCGCCACCCCTCGCCATATCATTGGAATTTGCTCGCAAATCGTAGCCTTGGAAAATGTCAAGCCATGCCTCCGCTTGGAGCGTTCTTCCGAACAGACGGTGATTTATTACCACCACGCGCGACAAGCGTGGTCCTAATGTCACGCAAATCGCATTGTCGATGCAGCTCCGTCTGGCGTCAGCATTTCGCAAAAAACTAATGCATGCTATGCTGCCGAAGAGGGTTTCCTGGAAGAAAAAAAGCTCTTGTTCTATGGCCTTTCGGTCAGCAAAGTGGATCACTTTCGAAAATCTCCCATCCCGACAAAGCCTTCGTGGTGTGCTGTCGTAGGCGAGTAGAAAGGAGGAAAGTGCTTGTCACGTTGCAGGGTATATGTCGTGTCGTGTTTAATGCGAAGCCTACAACGTATCCTCTATGAGAGGAGGACACGGCGCTTCGTGGGCAACATGATCCATAAGTACTCGGACATCCGATTGTCTGGAACCAGGAAGGCGAAGGCACGAAAGCGCCAACAAGTTGAAGAAGCTGACGCACATATGGACACAACATGCCCAAATCACGATCATGGCGACCAAGCCGAGCGTTCGACTTCGTCATGTTGTCAAACAGAGTCAGAGCGCAGTTCGAAGTGGTTGCTGACTATGCAGGACGTTGAGCAGAATCAATCGAGAAACGGACTTGGGCAGCAGCAAACACTTGAAAACAAAGCGCAATTTGATCACTGGCGGATGTCGGAGACCCAGACCGAGTCGGAATATGGCTCTGCTTTTTCATCGACGAGGATGACGGGACTGCTGGAAGTGGAAGCTAACAAGAGCCTTAGCCACAGTGTATCCCCGGGAACGCTAGATGCCGATTCCGTGATGTCAACACCGCAAACAACAGAAGTAAACCCGGAGGACTGCTTCAATTTATCCGAGACCAACACTTCTTCAGAATGCGTTGGATCTTTCCCAACGTGTACAGCCAACCAGACAGAAGATCACTGTGAGCCGTCCGAATCCCCGACGGGATCTATCATGGGTGGAGACACTCCGTCAACATCATCAACGTCATCGACGACTGAAGCCTTGCTTCCAAGATTACGACCAACTGCTCCCATCCATTGCGTCGTACCCAACTGCTGCGACTTCTTCACATCGCCTCACCCTCATTACCCAAAGGAAATGGTTGGATGGACAAAAAGCGAGGAATCCCCGAACAGCAGTTCTGTGCCAACCGACCCTATCAATCCCGAAACCACTAGCGGAGAAGTCGACAACGAAGGAGGTGAACACGAACGAAGTGATCACTCTGACGATTCAAGCGTGACTCGAAACAGTGATGAGTTTGAAATGTGGGACTACGTCTGTCCGCAGTATGCCCGCCGTAATTGCGCCAACGAGTGGTTCTAAGTCGTATCATTCATTTACAGTGAGCTCTCAAGATTTTGCCAGTTAGTTACGCAGAGACGCACACGTAAAACTAAGTCTAAGATTATTCTCGTCGTACAAACTATGGCCATGAATGCGCACTTCTTGAGTATACTGAATCCTATGGAAGGAGAGACCCACGTCTGTGATGTACCAACGACTCGACGTCCGAGAAAAATGAAGGTGAAGTAATGCCACCGCCCGATTCAGCTGAAGTAGTCCTGTCTGTGATCGCCAGATCGAAAGACCATTCGAAAGCTGCTGAGGAGTTAAAGGCCTCGATCCGAATAACCACCATTATCACAGATTACGCTATGCGAGCTAGACCAGCCTGCAAGACGTATCATGAATGTCAGCAGCAATATTGCGGCACCTGGTTGCAATCTTTAGTCAAGGTCTCATCGACTTTATCGTTTAGTGTGCTGTGCAACATGATCTTGTGCGAATGATCGAGCGAGGCGACTGGTTTGACGTAAAGCGATAAAGCGTTATATCATGAGGACCACGACTATACGGATAGAGGCTAAGGAGCACGATGAGGAGCTTGAGCATTAGGCGATAGTTGATGTTGCGATGAAATGAAAAGGGAGTGTACAAGTTTGTCTGTTTCTTTTCGTGACTCACTTTCTTTGCTCAAGAGGGACGACTTTGCAAGTGGAAAACATATCGGTGGCATCTGTTCCTCGCTGAGCTGTATCGACTTTTCTTTTGTATCGCCGCCACCTTTGTGACGAATAATCTAGTTGTCTTTTTTGCGACCTTAGTACGATCATGCAAGTTGCAATGATGATGCGATATTCTCGCAGAAAGCAACTGAGAACGCGACGTGAGCGTGATCATCCGAGCTGCTCAAGATCCTTGCTGTCTCTTCATATCATGGCAATAGTGAGCGCTGGTGTATGCGGGAATGCTTTTGTCGAATGTGCATCACTGTGCGCAGCGTGTTCCACCCATCGATAACGACGCTGGTTCGGCATTATTTTCGGTTCGAAAATGGGCATAACCTTGATTAGTATCAGTTTTTGGAATGCCTTGCCAAAGGCGCTATCGGTAGCGGGGTGCATATGTATCCAATGCCGTCAGAGCCCACGGGTATGTGGAAAAGTGAGATGTCTTTGACATCGTGTTTTGAAGAACCGAATCAAATTTCGCTGAAGTTAATGGGAATGAAACTCCAAACACAAACTGAGTGCAAGTTGCAGAGATAGAAGTCTACGAGGACGATCATAGAGAACGCATTCAAGAAGAGCGAGGGCTATAGCAGCGTCATGTGTTGACTCAATACGGTCTGCTATGACTCCCTTTTTCAACACGAGATCCAACGCAGCGCTCATACGCTGAAACAGACCCAGATGGCGGCGTGGCATCTGGTTAACCTTCCCGCGCTTTGACTCCACCAACAAGACCTTTTATGGCCACTGTTGTTCGGGCGAAGCGGTGACTCCTCAACGTATCGCTTTGCACTGAAGAACCCCGAGTTGTAGACATCATCCTTTGAAGTATCAATCTACTAGCATCTCACCGACTGCTCCAACCTTCAAAAAGAACAAATGGTGGTCAACGCTGGTGGGATGATTCGCGAGCACTTGTTGACTCTACACAAGGATCACATCAGACAAAGGACAAGAACAAATCGAGCAAGAAGTCTTCTGAACGTCTGTGCTTCCTCCTGATTGCGTGCCAGACATCGCCATTGGACTAGACCTGGGATACAGGCGCTGTGTACTACTGCGAGAGAGGCCCTTTGTTTACAGCAAGAGGGGCGTCAAGGAAGGAGAAAAAGAAGAAGAGCAACCGCTCAGACTGGATACGCAGATCCTTGCCTTCTTAGCGTCGTAACAAGCGCGACATCGTGCAAGTGACTACTCAGGAGTACCGTCACATGGCTTGCTATAACCGAAATCGTGCGTGAACTGCGTTTGTAATGTCGTCGTATGTACGTCGCTCAGAAGAAACAGCACGAGAAGATCATTGCATTGAAACCATCGTTCAAGACTGGAAGCTACACGATGTATCGAAAGCTGCTGGATTGCTTTTGGTGCAACACAAAGCAGCCGTTTTTCAAGTGGAAGTATTCCAACGATGAGGGAGATGACGTGCATGGCATACGAGCGATGGTACACGCCAGACTCGGTAGAAGAGCTTCAAGAGGCGTTGCAAAAGCGCGCGACGGTGGTCCTTAGAGACGAGCTTAGAGCGAGCAAGCTCTCTTCGCATTACCACTAGACGCTTTCGTCTGTTCGATGTGTTGATCCTGCGTACGATAAGAACGTGCCGAAGAAGAGGACGCGCGAGGGTGTGGCGGTGAAATTTCAGTCAACAAAGAAACGCTACGAAGTGCTTTGTTGCGACCACCAGAATGCACCGCCAAGTATTGAGACCGCAACATGAACACGTCCATCAACACGCTGCGTGGTCAGAGATACGTGAAAGCTCTCAGAATGCCATAGGAGAATAGCGAGAAGAGAAACGTTTGCGA
This sequence comes from Pseudoperonospora humuli, assembly GCA_003991265.1. Taxonomy (NCBI): domain Eukaryota; phylum Oomycota; class Peronosporomycetes; order Peronosporales; family Peronosporaceae; genus Pseudoperonospora; species Pseudoperonospora humuli. The sequence goes on along the minus strand of NQFO01004129.1, from coordinate 18,178 downwards.
CTACGAGGAATTAGCCCCCCAGGATATGATTGAGTCAACGGATAAGTGTATTCTAATTGGTAGAAAAGCTCGTGTACTTTTTTCCGATGGCGACTGGTGCAGAGCCCTTTTGACGCGACCCACTGCCGTTTGCCTTGCTCTCTCTCTCTCTCTCTTGCTCTCTCTCTCTCTCTCTCTAGACGCCGCACACCTCGTCTTCAGTATGGCACCGGCCAAGCGTAGACGTACCGCTGAAAGTACCAAGAAGAATGGCACGAGTGTCGTATCTACAGCTGCTCAACCCCTGGAGCAAAACGGCGCCAAGACCTCCTCAGATGACGCTGAGGCTCAGACGCTCTCCGAGACTTTGCAACGGCTTCAAGTCGAGTTTGAACCTCTGATTGCCAATCTAAAAAGCCGATTCGGGTTCATCCGCGCCTTATTGAGTGAGTTCTGGCCCGAAATGCAACGCGATCCACGAGACGAGACACAGCTGCCCGTGGAGAACGATGCGCAGTGGTTCTGGTTCACCGAGATGCACTTTATGGTCGTTTTCCTGTATGAAGTAGCCTTTATGGAGTTTTCCATGAGCGTGACAAAGCCCGACTCGATCACTCTGGAGCACGCGGTCGAGAAAAGGACGTTATCTCATCGCCAGGACATGGAAGAGCGCGTGGCTTTCCTCGCTCAACTCAAGAAGTATGTGGAAGACTTGGCCAAGTGTCGCTTGGCAGCTACGAAGAAGGAGGGCAAGAGGCTTCCAAGAGTATTTCGACTGGCAGAAATGTACAAGCTTTCGGCTGGAGAGACGACACTCCTGCAGCTGCTTGTGGTGATGCAAGGCTGCCAGAGTAATGCTGTTCGCTGCCAGATTCTAGATGAGGACATGCAACGTAGAGGAATGACGTATCAGAGACTCGCGGGCCTCTCTGAAGTGGACGTGGCCGAGTTTCGCGATGATGAGCGTGAACATGTGAAAGAAGGCACACTCCTTGTAGATGAGGAGTCGTACTGCTCAACGCTGACATTGTCGAATATCTGCGTACGTGTGTTACTGGGACGACATTTGACCAGCAATCAGATACTAAAGGTGAGTCAAACGGCTTTGGAAGAACTGCTGAAGGGTGAGGGCATGTCGTTTGGTGAGATGCTGGACTCGACGACTTCAACGTCGGCAACGGCGGATTCAAATGCTAGCGGGCAAAAGCGCGATCGCAGTGGCGAGAAAGTGGGCGAAGCGCACGAAGAGAAGAAGAAGACGGACCAGCAACACGATATGAGCGACAGCGATCTCGAGGACAACGAACAAAATGAGGATTCCAGTAGCTCTGCGTTTTCATTCATTGGTAAGTATAAGACGGATGCTGATCGCACAGGACGCCAGGCAAAGGCCGATGAAAAGCTGTTGCTGAAGTCGGCAGAGACGGGCAGTGATAAGCATCATTTATTCTCCTCGCTGATGGATTCGAGCGAGTTGAAGCCGTACAACCCAGAGAATCAACTCGAATACCTAGAGGACCGTTTCCAGGTTGTGGCATTTGCGATTCGCGCATCGGGTGCACGCGTGAAAGACCAGATGAAAGAGGCAGGCACGAAACAACCATGGGAATCGTCTGCACCAGCATCTGCCGGCCGGAGAGAGCTAAAGGCCAAGCAACGAGTATACAGTCGACGTACTCAGCATCGATTGGCACTCACACAACAAGCTGGTCTCTCGTTGCCACGACTGGAGGAGTTAGCTACCAAGTTTAAGCTGAACCGCTTTGAGCAGAATGTGATTGTAATGCTGATTGGCAAGACCATATCACCAGTCATCAAGAACTTGATTGACGGTGTGGATACGTCTCCAGTGCAGCGCATGGATGAAAGCGTGATTATCAACCAGATTCTGTCTGTATTTTGCGATACTTTCCAAGAGCAAGTGGCGCACCGTGTCTTCTTTTACAAGTCCTCCCGTCTACTCACTCGCGGACTCGTGAAACTTCATAGGGGACGGTGGCACTCGACGGCAGGAGATCTGGTTGATCAGCGTGTGGAATTAGACCGTCGTGTGTTGGATTGGGTGGTTGGCCTTGATACTGAGATGAATGAGCTAGTGGAAGGCTCGGATTTGTACACCCCGAAGGTTCAATTGGATCAGGTCGTGCTGCCTGAAGAGCACAAAAGCACGATCCTAGAGACTGTGGAAAGCTATGAAAGTTTTCGGATATACCGCAAGAAGAGCGGATTGGAGCAAGCCGGGATGGCGTATGGCGCCGGCTTAGTGTTGTTGCTCTGTGGCGCTAGTGGCACTGGTAAGACTATGACCGTTAATGCTGTTGCACACCACCTCAAGAAGCGTGTACTGCTGGTGGATTTTCCGTCGTTGCAGGGCAAGCGCCAGGAAGGCGTGGAGACTGATGCAGACTTGCGTGGTCTTTTCCGTGAAGCTGACATGAGCAACGCTGTGCTTTTCTTTGACGAGTGCGAAAACATTTTCCGTCAGCGTGACGGTGGAGGCGACAGATTGCTGAATGCGCTTCTTACGGAGATTGAGCGGTATGAAGGCATTGTGTTTCTTGCAACTAATCGTCCGTTTGATCTCGATGAGGCCATGCATCGTCGCATCACTGCCGTGTTTGAATTCAAAGCACCAGATCATATTCAGCGGCGAAAGATTTGGGATGTGCTGCTAGTGCGTGGAGCTCTCCAAGTTGAGCCTAATATTGATTGGGATACCATTGCGCTCAAGTATGAGCTCAGTGGCGGCTTTATCAAGAACGCCATCCTGTCTGCCCTTTTAAAGGCCATTTCACGAAGTGGTGAGTCACCCGTGATCTCGCAGGCGGACATTGTAGCGGGCTGTGCACTGCAAATGCGCGGGAGTTTGCATATGAAGACGTTTGATCACCGTGTTGTGCCTACGAGTGGATTGGATGAGCTTATTGTTGAGGAATCAGTAAAGGAAAAATTGCGCCAAATTGTGCAGTTTGAGAAAGCGCGTAGTGTCATTTATGGGCAATGGGGATTTGACTTTGGTCAATCCAATAAACAGCAGAAAGGGGTGAGTGTGCTGATCTGTGGCCCAGCAGGTATCGGCAAGCTGAATGCTGCCAAGAGCATTGGATTTGAGATTGGTCGTCCACTCAAGGTGGTCAACTTTGGCCAACTAGCAGCTGACTCGGCTGCTGAAACCCGCAAGGCACTTCGGGCGGTGTTTGATGATGCGCGTCTAATGGATGCAGTTCTCGTACTTACCGGTTTTGAGTCCTTTGGTAGCCACATTGAAGGAGGCGTCATACCGATTGATAACCTGGAAGCCTCACCTCGCTTTCGCATGGAAGTCATGCGACTTCTTGAATTGATGGACACATTTCCTAGTACCACCATTCTACTGGCCAACGTGGACCGAGCTGTTTCCTTGTCATTGGTACAGTCGGAATTCTGTCGCCGTCTCAAGTTTGTCGTCGAGATGCGGAATCCCAACGCAAAACTTCGGGAAAAGCTGTGGCGCGCGTGCTTTCCTCCGAAGGCGCCATTGGACACGAAAAAGCCCATTGACTTCCGGCGTCTAGCTGATCGCTATGATCTCAGCAGCACGGCAATTAGCGACGCCGTATTCCGTGCTGCTGCTAGTGCGGCTCTGCGCGAAGAGAGCACACGCGTCATCACGATGAAGGACCTTAATGATGCCGCTGAAATTGAGCGACAAAAGGCGCGTGGCGGGGCTGCCGCCATGGACAACCTCTTCGTTTAAGCTAAGCCAACCCCCCAGAAAAAAGCAAGCCTATGTATGGAAAGATGGTCACACTGCGGCACTGCAGTAAAGAGAGAGATACCGACTAGTGGTAGAGATAATGGTTAATGCGGCAGCACCTTCGTTCCTCATTGTCCTGATCTCGTCACATTTATCTTGTTACAGCTTCGCTTCCACGCGACTGTTTCTGATAGCAAGGCCGCTTTAGATGGAGAAGGGCAAGTCGTCGCCACTTGTAAAGTCCCGCACCACTTCATTCTCTGTAATGGTCACAGTTCGAATGACACCACCAGAGCTACCATCGCGCGCCATGGCGTGTGCTAGCGCTTTCTTGACGAACTTCTGGCATTCTTCCTTGGTCATGTCCGGTCTGCAATTCACACACACACACACGTATCAGTATGTTGCTCTTCTACCTTTCTCTACTTCGTCCTTCCACTCACCTGTACTCCGCATCCACAAGACCATAGATGTACGTGGATCCGCTACCGCCAATGGCAAAGTCTTGCTCCACCATGGCTCCTCCAATGGGGATGGAGAACACTTGACCGCCCTTCACGGGGTCCCATCCAGCCACGATGATGCCCGCCAGCAGTCGGTCTTTGTTGTGGTAGCACAGCGAGCGAAAAAGATTAGAGGCAGTGCCCACCTTTGGCAGACGGCCCAGGTCCACACTATGCGAGCTCAAGTAGTAGCGCACGTAGTCACTGAGTGCCTGCGTGTCAGCCGCCGAGCCCGAGCGGCAGCAGTAGATTCGGTCGTGCAAAGGCGTGAGCTTGTCACTCACGCGGTTAGCCACATATGTACCCGTGGACGTGCGTGAATCGGCGCCAAGTACGACACCACCCTTGAAGCGTACAGCAATGATGGACGTACCAGCGTCCACCTCACCTGGCTTGAGGTATGAGCCTTCGTCCACTTCCTGCTTGGTCATTATGCTTGTTGCTTGGATCCTTTTCTGTGATAAAGGGGGATAAGAGCTTATGTTGCACGATCTTTCGACCAAGATTAATGAAAAGAAATTAATTGCAAGCTCGAAAATTGCTAATAATCAGCCAATCAAAAAGCTTTCTGATAGGTTGAGAGATCAACATGTTAGTACTTGCGAAACGCTAAGAATGTCCATTTTAGAAAAAATATTCGGAAACTCGTCGAAGCCTTGGCAAATGCGAGTCTTTGCTTTCTCACGTATTGCCTTCAGCATGTTAACAGCCTTTTTCATCGTCTCTGTACCTGTGACGTAGGAGAAGGCTCTCGTAGTTGCTATCGAGCGTCATCTCTCAAGACGAAATGTTTGTGACGTTAAAAGTGTCGATCAGTTCTCTCGCAATTTTGATTCATGGACTAGGAATTTCACAATAAATGGCACAAGTTGAACTCGGATCGAATGATTCACCTACTATCAACAATGCATTTGTTTCCTGCTTGACAGCAACATCCTCATCCTTATGCATTCACGCAATTTCATCGACACAAATGCTGGTCTTTGTGTCTTGATCGATCCATTGGCTTGTTGGCTTGACGCTCGAGTCTCAAGCTTTCGAACTACGACAGAACTACCATCGCGCTCGAGAGCCTTGCAGCAGTTTTGAAACTTGTTTCCGACACGATTGTCTTTGATCAACTCTATAGCTCAAATTTGTGTGCGTTGACGACAAGCGACGACTTCTACGTATGTCCTTCTCGCTCCAACGTACGACCTTACAAAGTCGTTGTTCCCCAACCAAACGATTTAGTGACGCATAGCAAGCGCATTCAGGCCATGACGTCATAATGACAATATCGTAAGTGCGTTTCTTGCAATCTGATTACTTGGGGCTCCACATGCCAAGCCGCGTGTCGAACTGCATCCGAAGAAATTTGTTGTAGCGCACGAGGTGTCGTTTGTCATGCATCTTGGCTGCTTCGTCTACGCATATCAAAATCAAGGGCCACACGCCCAGAGTTACAACCCAGAAAATCCACGGGACTGACTGGCTCATAAACTGCCATAGAGTGACTCCATCAGCACCAACGATTCCCGCACGAAGCATGCTAAAGACAACATGCAAACACAACAGTACAAATGCTACCATCATCCACACAATGTTTCGGAACGGGGATATCACGAATATGCTCTCGCATCGGTACAAATACCCGCACGATGAGGTCACGATACAAATGCCAGCCGAGAGTAGCATCCCGGCTTCTGCGCGGTCCAGCGCAACAGCAACAACAGCTGGTCGTGGTCTTATCGTCACCAGGTCATTGTCAAATATGAAATCCATCCACCGGAAATTACGGAACTTCTCACTCCCAAAAGCGCTAGGATCGGAAATGCTCGACGCGTGAAGAGAGAAGCCAAGCAAGCACTCAAATACAACAATGGATAGCAGAACCGACGGCACATGACGGCCCAAAAAATAGACCACCAGCCGTGGTAGATCCTCTTCCATTTCAAATTCTTCGTTTTTGCGCGGGGTCTTTTTCATGACGTCCTTCTCACTGGCGGACGCAAGCATGGAGAGGCTGAGTGCTGGTACCAGTATCCACAATAACCAGAAAATTGACGAGCAGCTCAACTGCGGTACATGCGGGAATGGTATGGCGTAGGAGGCGAGAATGATTGTGGCAATGAAAAGCTGCGATACAAAGATGAATGTGTTCATCTGATGAAAGTTCGTGAGCATACGCCGTCCCAATCGAATGAGCTCAATCAGATGAGCTACACTGGCTGTTCCACCCGCTGTGGCATCGACTTTGCTGTTGCAGTTTTCTTGGCTTTCTGCGTCGTCTGGGGCACTCTTCAGACGAAAGGCACACGCCAACGTGTTCAAAATATGACTAAACTGAATGTCTTCGTCGGAAAACACAGGAAGTTCTTTGCCAGGAAGAATGGGCTTATCGAAGAATGCGTGAACACCACCCTGTAATGCCACGGCCAAGTCCGCTTTGGAAAAAAGAGGTGCGTTGCTCTCCTTGAGAGACGAGCCAACGCCCATCACGACTTCGTGGTTTTCTTGGAAAATGGAAATCATCTCGCTGATTGTTTCGGGTGTGCTGTCCGTATAGAGCGACACCAGCAATGGCACATTGTCCACTTCCTCCAAATGGCGCTTGATGGCGTCCACGCCATGCGGTAGACGAGCCTTAACGTCCCAATCTGAATAATTCGAAGTCATTCGATGAGGGTCCGGGCCATCGCTGTCAAGTGGGCGCAGCGATATAGCACAATTCCAGTCCGTCTCGATGCCCATTTTCTCGGCAAGCAGTTTGCTTCGACGCATGTTGCGTGGGGAAAAATACACAAACCGAATGCCACACGCATTCAAGTCTTCAATAAAGTCAGGAGTGTGTTGTTTCGGCTGGACTCCTGTTGCAACCATGCCCAAGAAGATCTGGTCGTCCTGAATGCGCCAGAGCATGGACTCTTTCTCAACGGAGCTTGCTTCAGATGGCTGTGGCCCCGCAGACGACTCAAAATCACTTAATGTTACATTGCCACGTCGTCTCGAAGGTGGCGTAGCTTGTCCGCTTGGAGGAGCCCCCATTGACTTTGTTGTTTGTGCTCCAGGAATCGAGTCTTCATCCATCAACACATCCTCGATCGAGTCCGGCGAAGCTAGTGGTGACAGTGGCTCTACAGAATGTCTTTGACGTCTGCAATCCTGTCCGTAGCCTTGATCTTCACTCATGGTGCTCGAGAATGGCATGCTGTTTCGTCTCGCCGTTGATCGAGGAGAATTCATTTCATTGGCCGTGCTGTCGTCGACAAGATACACAGGTGGTAGTGTACCTCCTAATCTGCCATGCATACTGTGAGTAAAGGCATCACCAGGCGAGTCAAGAAAAGCACTTGTGTTACTAGTAGAGCCATTCTTGGTAAAGAGATTATTGAGCTTGTGAGGGACAGGAACGTACGAGAATGCAATGCAATCCAGGTCCTCAACGCGCCACTGGTTGTACATGTCAAGAATGGCGCGTTGCTTCTCCTTTGTAAGAGGACAGATAGATTTACCATCCCAATATTCACTGCAATGAGCCAGCACAACTGTCGGATGACCACGAGACAGCAACTGGTGGCGATGCGAGCGCTTATCAAAGACCACCGTTGAATACAGATGCGACTTGAGGTTACCCCGATATCGCGTATCTTCTTGGCCCTGGTCGTGATGGTCGCTTGTGTGCTCATGATGCGCTAGTCGCGGGCAAATAATGTGAATGGACTGTCGTCTTTGAAACATTGTCAAATCATCAGCGACGGAAAACCCAATTTCACGAGAAAGATTCAGCAAATGTTTGGGAAATGGCAACATTCGAATATGAGCCGACAGACGCTGCATGCAGCTTCGCAAGTACGGGTCCCGTGTGTCTCCGTCATCAACCGGACAAAGCCCTTCATTCACAAGGTAGCGCATGTTTTCATCATAGTGCCGTGCTGGGTTTTCGTCGTCGTTTACCAAAATCGCCAACCCAATCGGTTTAAGTGACGGCAAGTGCTGCTTCCACTTTGGATCCTCAAACTTTAGTCCTGTGTCACAATGACGCTCTGCATGCAAATCCAGGACCGTGGAGTTGTTGTTTTGCTTATCGTTGAGGAGAAAGATTTCCTCCACGGACGACGTTTGCTCGCACAAGATGTCGTCGTCAAAGCAGCATAGCATTGTGACGTTTCCCAACCGCTCCAGCAATCGAAAAGACCGGAAAGGCACCGGCAAACGCCGACGATCCGACACATGTGCGCGATCACAGCACATGACACGAAATCGAAGCACAACCAAGAAGTACTGGAACGATCGCATGATGGCAGATTGCTTTCGAGCCTTCTCGGAGCGCAGCCTTTCACGGTCTTCAACGTCGTAGATATCCGGTGTTACCAGCGCTGTCGCTTGTAGAATCGACGCCATTGCGCGCGAGGTGCGCGCACTATGACTTGGCGTTTTCGTTGATTTCTTCAAAATCTCCTTCTTCACGACTGGCGTCGTCGTCTCTGGTGCTTGCTCTTGACCGGCATCACCTATGGCGTCGCCCGGCGCTTGTGTTTTCACTGTCTTTGGGACCAAGATGTCGTCAAATGAGCCCAAGATGGACGCAGTGGCAGCTGCTTCAGCAACAAAGAGAACCAACGGTGTGTTGAGCGACGCAAAGCACAGCCAAATTTCCATAGGCCCCAAGAGAATGTGGGTAAGGGTGGTCTCAAGGGATCGGTGCTGCCCAATCACACGGATTCCAATCGCAACGAGCACCAAGACCGAGTACAATGTGCAAATGTACACTGCCACAAGTCGTGCTTGTGCCTGCAGCTTTTGTGTCGGTGTCATGGGCCTGTTAATACGAAACAGAGCATCTTCAATATCTCGCACTACCGGCGTCTCCATCATCTCAAAGATCCGCATCTCACCGCACAACTCCAGCAACAATGGCGGGTCGAACGTCGCCGTGCATCGCGTCGTGTCCTTTGCCTGTCTCCTGGTCCACGGCGGCAGCTTGCACCCTCTCGGATACACCTGCTGCTCTTCATTTTCGCCTGCTTCGACCGATCGTACCTCCCCTGGTGCAATGTCCCCACTCATTAGACCCACAACATCTCCTTCTACCAGCAAATTCATAGGTAGTCGTTGCCATTGACTATCTCTGTAACATGCAGCGTAGCTATTTGATGGCAAGAGTATCGTCGGCTGGGGCCCAGTGCCATGCCATGCGGACATTGCCAGTGGCTCCTCCTGCTTCTTTTCCTCCTTGTTACTATCTCGAAGCATATGTTGCACTGCTACTCGAACCCTCTCAGCCATCTCGGCATGATGACGGCGCTTTTGGGTCGTGTTAAGAAGGATGTTCCCCACTGCGGCGGCCACTAGGAACATCGCTTCAGCTACTGCCACCGAGCCTCGGTCTTTGTCCTTTTCAGCAAAGCGTCTGACGGCATCTGTAAACCGAAAGAAAGCACAGAGCGCCAGTAACAGCGAGAACGGGTCACGAAACTCCGTTGTAAGATTGGATGAGTCCTCTTTCTCCTGGATCTTGCACTCGATGGCCTGGAGCAGACGCTTGCGAGCATCCAGCATCGATAGACCCAGCATTGCGTCGCTGTGGCTGCTATGGAATGTGTTGTAGCTCGTGGCCGTGTCGACGGAGCGGCGTAGAGGGAAGTCGGACGTTCTGAAGTTCGAGCGCGACAAGATCTCCCGACGTCGCCACGGCGCGGGGGAAGTTGTGGGTGAGGTCATTACAACGAGAACACGCAGACAAACGAGTGAGGACTAGTGTAGGTGGAAATATGAGGCGAGAAGACTGAGGTAATGGCGCCAGGAAATGCAGGGAGACGCGACGCGCACCGTTGTCGTTGAATGTTCTGTTCCTGAAAGCTGAAAACTACAATCATAGCCAGTGAATGAGACCTGGCTACCATCAAATTGCAGGTGATTTGTCAGAAACAGTGCTTGCAAGATATGAAAATCTACAGATCTAGCTGAGTTGGACGATAATACTGCTAAAGTAGCAGTGGAGGATAGGGATTGAATTCTTCTAAATGATTGGTTATTAGTCCGATTACGCTGATGTGATTAGCTGAAATTGTTGCTTGCCGTAACCACTCGAACATTGTGGCTTCGCAGTCGGGAATTTGACAACGCGCAAGAAAGATGCCGAAAAACAAAGGAAAGGGAGGGAAGAACCGCCGTCGCGGAAAGAATGACAACGAGGAGAACAAGCGCGAGCTCGAGTTTAAGGAGGAAGGCCAAGGTTCGTTTATGTACAAGAAAGATGTGCGCCAGTATGTCTTGCTGGCCATGTTCTGCCATGTATACGATTGTGACAGGTTGTCTGACGTATATCACGTATACTTTCTTTTCACTATACAAGAATATGCGCAGGTCGTACGGATGTTGGGCAATGGCCGTCTAGAGGCTTACTGCTTCGACGGTGTGACGCGTCTGGGCCACATTCGTGGCAAAATGCGTAAGAAAGTGTGGGTGGGTGCAGGAGACATCATTCTCGTGAGTCTGCGCGAGTACCAGGACGGCAAGGTGGACATCATTCATAAATATAACGCCGACGAGGCTCGTAGTCTTAAGGCGTATGGAGAGCTGCCGGATAATGCTCGCATCAACGAGACAGCTGTGGACATGGCCATGGACGGCGATGGCGAAGACGACATTGGCTTCGACTTTGACGACATTTAAGAAATGACACAAATGCATTTTGCAATGTGGTTGGTGTGCGTCGGGACAGAGTACTACATCCAGTAACAGTTAGGGGATAGAGAAAAAGCTAGTGACTCTTTCATCTTCCTGTCCGTCGCTGCTACTAGGGTAGCTAGATCAGGACAACGAAGCGCTGATAAAGCGCAAGAGGACCGATGGCAATGCGATATATTCATTTGATGGTACAAAGTTTACTATTGTTTGAAAGTGGGGTATTATTAGTAGATGGTAAGAAAACAAGGTAGCAAAAGTCATAAATGGAGATGGTATCAGCTGCACTGGTACCGGCAAGTACCGCTTCCGAAGCAGCGATGCTTGTAGAGCTCGAGTGTAAGGATGACAAGACTGCGCTAGCTCAACAGCAGAAGGTCCAGAGCGTTGGGATAGACGGCGATAGAGAAGATGCGCTGGAGATGGCTTCAAGCCCGCGAGTGAGGAGGCGACTGTCAAACGCCCAAGAGAGCGCTAGTATTTTCAGCATGGGTGAGTTTGGGTTAATCAAGTTGACCCGAGGACGTGGATGTCTTGTGACGTGGCGATGCTTTAGTGTGTGAGCAGGGCGAGGTAGTCCAGTGGATGACTGCATGTCACCCGAGCTTGATCGCCTTTGGCATCGATTTGGAACGACGGGGATATCGGACACTCAGTAGCATTGCATTCCTTACCGAAGAAGACGTTGACAGTGTGGCAGATGCGGAATTACGACATTTGCTGATTAGGACTCTTTCTCGCTTGCGGCATGAATTGTTTCGCATGTAATGAATGATAAATTACGCAATTGAAGTTTGCAATCATGCCCGTTGTACCAGTGCTTGAGAATGACTTGCTTACATATGCTACACATTTGCTAGTCGACATTAGGACAAGGCGATGAACACAGTGTATCTGTTATTGCTCGGATGTGTAGGCTCTAGAGTGGTTTGTTACTCGCCAATGTCGTCGTCTGCAGCAGCAATGACCGTCTGCCCAGTGTCACTCCAACCTTGTTCACTTTGACTCAATTGGAAGGCTTCGCAATCTTCGTGGCTTTCATGTTCGTTGTCTACCTTAAGCGCCAGGTTTTCTACTATAGCAAAACTTTCGTCGCAACAAGTGCTGACATCATTTTCTAGCGAAGCTTTGACATCATCAAGAAGAAAGTTCTCTACACTTTGGCATTGTGATCCCTCCACTTCTGTCACAGCGTCTTCATCCAGCAATACCGTTTGATCATCTTCTCTTGCGTCAGCTACAGATACAGGATCAAACACCCGAGCCGTAAATGTTACAAGAACGGGTTGAGCCAGTCCATTTGAATCAGCGCTTAGCTTGTTGTCTTCAAGCGCAATTTCAAGATTCGTTTCAGGTAGTTCGTTCGTCTCAAGAATCCCAGAATTTTCAATACTTGCAGCGTTCTCTACGGAGGCATTGTCTGCCGCTTTGAGGTACTTAGGAATGTCATCAATCAACTTTTCGCCCGCAATTTCTCTTCGTGATCTCTGACAATCGTCCATTGCATTAGCTTCAAGCAAGTCATCGTCCAAAACTTCGTCAAGCTTTTCCTCAAGCACTGCATCAAAATGTGACGCATTCCTTGTCAGCTCAGCATGATCCTCTGAAATGTCTGCTTCACTTTCCAGGGCTTCTTGAGTCTCATCAAGAGCACTGAAATCTCTACTTCTATCCTCGCTAGCAAAAGCGTGATCGTCTTGGAAAGCAAGAGCGACACAACCGTCATTTTGGATAGGAAGCAGGACGGTGATTACATTCTCATTTTCGTTCTGGTGAGCAACACTAGAATGAAAATCAACTTCTTGTTCTTCATCCGTCTTGACAACAATCGTTGACAACACATAGTCTGCATTCAGGACGGGATCTGCGATGTCACCGGAGATTGACACCGAACGAATTGCGTGAGGACTAGGAATCCTTTGCTCCAATTGTTGGTCTAGCTCTAGAGGATTATTCTTTTCATGCTGAAGCTCCGCAACGCCATCGCTCATGCCAAAGTTACGTTCATTAGGCGGTTCCACACCCATATCAACGATCGAATCACTTTGCGCAGATATACTGGAATTTTCAAAGGTGTCAATGTTCGTTGCTTGGTTCACTCTATCTATCAAGGATTCCTCAGTCTTCCCCGCCACAACGTCTAAATCATCATGGACTCTTGGTACCACACTGTCGCTCGACGATAGCGCGGCATCATCCACACCTTCGATCTGACTTTCAAGCTCGACATTCGTGCACGATTCTCCTTCGTACAACAGAGACGTAGAAAAAGTTCCTAATTGTTCGTCCCCAAAAGTTTGCAAAGTCTCTCCACTTGTGTCGTCTATCGTCAAAAGCTTCGTTGAGCTAGCCTTCCTTCTTGATGGCGGTGTTTGTACTTCGGTTTGCGGACTCGTAATACTGGCAAGCTTTTTCACCTTTGGCTCAGTAGCTTCAGTATTAAATGTCAATTGCAATGGTGAAACTGCGCTCTTCACTTCACTCAAATCAGTCTCTTTCTTCTTCTTCTTTTTCGTCTTCTTTGCACTAGTAGAATGTTGGCCTTCAAGAGGCGGCAAAGCTGCTACGATGGAGCGAGGCGTTAAAACTTGCAGGTCACATTGACGAATTTTCTCAATTGCCAACGAATTTATCATCTGATGAGACCCGCTTCGAGGACTCAAAAGAAGTCTCGCACAAGCTTTGCTGGGACTCTGTTGACCACGACCATCTACTCTGGACTTTGCTTTTGAGGCCAAGATTCGCTTTGCAGCAAGGTACGAGTTGCGGAGTGTGGTTGCGATAGCATGATCTGCGCCCAAATACTGCTCAGCTAGACAGATGCCCTGCAAATGGAAAACGAGTCAAATACTCACGCAACACAGAGTGGTTTGGAAACATTCGTCGCACCTTTTTGTAGCTTGCAACGGACTCTGCAAAGTTTTTCAGAAACTCTTGCTCCACGCCAACGTTGTGGTATGCAATGCACATGACCGAAACCCGATCAAGTCTCGAGCTTGATGTGGTCCCTTTGACTGCGTCAGCTGGTGTGTGTTTGTTGTGCATCAGCTCTTCTTGCAAAACAGTCAGCGCTTCTTGCGCTTGTTCAAGAGCTTCTTGATGTCTCCCAAGCTGCGATAACACAGCACACATGTTCAATTGCGTATCAGCAGCGTCACAAGTGTTGTGTAATCTCTTTTCCAGGTCCAATGCACGCTTCAGACTGGTCATAGCCGAATGAGGTTTACCCAATCGTCGATAATAACACGCAAAGTTATTGAGCGTCGTAGCTCGTTCTGCCGGATGATGGCGTTGAGTTAGCAGGTCGGCCTTCTTTAGCAGATCAATCGTCACGGAATAGTTATCCTGCTGCAGGAAACCCATTGCCAAGAGGTTGCACATCTCAGCCAGTGCTCGACAAGCCTGAACAACCTCGTCGCTCTCGATCCCAAAAAAATGACGACGCAACACAAGAGCGCGCTCCATACAGTCGAACGCTTTGAGATAATTGCCCTGCGTCCGTAAAAAGCGTGTAAGAAAACGCGGCAAAGATCAAGAAATTGGACAAAATACTAACAGCACGCTGCTGATGGACGCATTCTTCGTCAAGCCGATGCAGCGTCTCCAACTTTTGCTGATCGTCTCGAGCGTCTCGAAGCGCGCTATCACGCATGACCTAGCTCCTAAAATGTCAGCTAATTTTATGAATTCGTGCCGCTAATACCCCGGCAGATGGTCCTTTTAAGTATCCTGTCGCCTAAGTGGATGTACTTATTCCAAGAGTGATGCGAATCTATTTTGATGCCATTTATGGGGTCACTACGACTGCAAGTTCTTGCTCAATTTCACGTTGTGATGACCATTTTTCAAGCAAATAGCGCATGACGGTCAATGGGGTGCATTGCCAAGTATCAGACTGCGACGTGAACGCGATTATCAACGATACCGACTGATGATAATTCATCGGCCATTTCAGCCAATTAACGACGTATGATGCCCAACCAGCCAAAACTCACTTTAGGACGTTTGAATGGAGGCAAAGGTGAGTTTTCACGTGCGGCGCTACTTGCGTGAGTGCGAGGAGAGAGGTGCGCGTCCAGGCGAGGCCACTATTACCTCGCACCTACGCGAGACGTACGCTGAGTATCAGCGCAAGCCACAGAATGCGTTACGTAAAGTGGTGGCGAAAGTGCTGAAGAAGGCGCAACCAAGTTTGCTGGAGGTCAAAAACCAGGACCAAGCGGACTTGGAAGCTCCCAAGCGCGCACGTTCCGCTAGCGACAGTGATGATGAGCAGCAGATACGAGCGCAGGAGGATATACAAGCTGCGTCAGGCTCTGGGAACGCGCTAAATAGAGCCATCCAGCAGAATTACGCCAACGCGACGGACAAATCGATGGTCAAAAAGGTCAAAGTCATGCGAAAAAGGGTCAAGAAGGACTCCAAGGAGAATGAAGATGTAACAGAAGAGAGCAGAGGCTTTGTGGTGGAGCGCCCTACCACCAGATACACTGACGTGGGAGGAATTCAAGCCATTCTGCAAGAAGTCCGAGAACTTATTGAGTATCCATTGACTCATCCAGAAGTTTACGCTCATCTGGGTGTGGAGCCACCTAGAGGAGTCCTGCTCCATGGACCTCCGGGAACAGGCAAGTCCATGCTGGCTCATGCCATTGCAGGAGAATGCGGGGCCACGTTCTTGAAGATTTCAGCGCCTGAGGTGGTATCTGGCATGTCGGGCGAATCCGAGCAGAAGCTGAGGGAATTATTTGACGAAGCCATTGCACGTGCCCCGTCGATCATTTTTATCGACGAAATTGATGCGATTACACCAAAGCGAGAGACTTCTGCGCGTGGGATGGAGAAGAGAATTGTGGCGCAGTTGCTGACGAGTGCAGACTCGTTGAGCTTGGAAAACACTGGAGGGAAACCCGTTGTACTGATTGGAGCAACGAACCGGCCAGATGCACTGGACTCGGCGTTGCGTCGGGCTGGACGGTTTGATCGTGAAATTTGTTTGGGAATTCCGGATGAAGATGCTCGAGAAAAGATTCTGCGTGTGTTGGCACGGAAAATGACGCTTGAGGGAGATTTCGACTTTGCTGCACTTGCCCGCCGCACACCTGGATACGTCGGCGCGGATCTAGTGTCGCTGACGAAAGAGGCTGCAGTTGGAGCTGTGAACCGCATTTTCACGAATATTAAAGAGGTAAAGAAGGTAGCAGCAGAGGATGATGCGACTAGCGCGTCTGCTAAGGAAGAGGCGTCGGATGCAAGTACCAGTGATGAGTTGATGGAGGTGAGTACAACTCAGGCCAATGTGGTGGAGCAGATGAAGAATACTGAAGATAGTCCATCAGCAGCGGACGATTTGCGTGCTCAGGTGGAACCGTTTACGGAAGCGCAGTTGGCACCACTTCGCATCACGATGGCTGATTTTGAAGCTGCAATTCCAAAAGTACAGCCGAGCTCGAAGCGTGAGGGTTTTGCTACGATCCCAGATGTCTCCTGGGACGATATTGGTGCTCTAAGCGAAGTGCGTGACGAGCTATCACTCGCGATCTTGCAGCCGATAGCACACCCGGAGAGATTTGCAGCTTTAGGCTTGTCCATGCCTGCTGGTGTATTGTTGTATGGGCCACCTGGTTGTGGTAAGACGTTGCTGGCCAAGGCTGTTGCCAACGAAAGTGGCGCCAACTTTATCAGTATCAAAGGACCCGAACTACTAGACAAGTACGTGGGTGAGTCTGAGCGGTCCGTGCGTCAGGTCTTTCAGCGAGCCCGAGCGTCCTCTCCTTGTATTGTGTTCTTTGATGAGCTTGATGCGCTAGCTCCTCGACGATCAGGTGGTGCTGGCGGTGATACGGGTGGTAATGGTGTCAGTGAGCGTGTGGTAAACCAGTTATTGACGGAAATGGATGGCTTGGACGTTCGTCGCAATGTGTTTGTGATTGCTGCCACGAATCGTCCAGATATCATTGACCCTGCTATGCTGCGTCCTGGCCGTCTCGATAAGCTGCTTTACGTGCCTTTGCCTCAAGCATCGGAACGACATCAGATACTGAAAACGATTGCTGCCAAGTGTGTCATGGCACCGTCTGTTCTGCTGGACGCAATCGCAGCCGACCCTCGCTGTGAGGGCTTCAGTGGTGCTGATTTGAGTGCATTGGTTCGCGAAGCTGGGATCACAGCCTTGCGCGAGACTGATTTCTCAAAGCTAGAGACAGGATCCACAGCAGCTTTGGGGATCGAACATCACCATTTCTTAAACTCCTTTGACCGCGTATTTCCATCAGTTTCGCGTGCTGATCAGCGCTTGTTTGATCGGATGAAGAAGAATCTTCGAAAGTCACGATTGACCGTGGCTAAAAGCACCAGCACTACCGCAGTCTCAAGTGATGCGGCTCAGTGCGAAAACGGAGCTGCACAGGGTGACACAGACATGAACGATGACGTCGTCAAGGGCGTAAACAAGTAGTAAAAAACATACGAAAATTTTGCAATATGTAAGTTGCGCTGTCGGTCTCTTTTTAGGTCCTAAGTGGCAATTCTCTCGAATGCTTCTCTACGCACTGATCTCTTATGGCCTTATACCTCCATGCGTCCCTTTGTTCTGTGACATTAGTAAGTCGCAGTCCCAGTACTAGTCGGTACTCTCTTCGTGGTCGCAATAGACCACACTGGTGCAATAGATTGCATAACGTCCGATTAATTCATTAGTGTGGTCACTTCGACGCAAAAGTTGACGCCCATCTGTCGAAAGCATGAATGTTATCGTAATATTGGTCATCAGTACCATACACCTAGACGATAACATTGACATAATTGACTACCGAAAAGGGGCGTGGTGTTGATCCCTTCGATGAAGGAGGTTCTTCTTTAGCGCACTGGAAGTAGTTTCTCGTCGGATCTTGAGTACTGTACCGGTTGAGGATTGAGANTGAAACAATGTTGCTGTTGGTCGTGTGGTTGTGATTGCGAGGCGAGACTTCGGCACGGAACGAACATCTCGTAGGATCATTGCGACCTGGTTCTTCGTAGTTGCGATGTTGCTGTTGCGTGGGACTTTACTGCCCTTAGGATTGGACTTTGGCTTGTGTACAGGTGCTGGAGGTGGTTGGTAGGTGGTCGAGCATGTATCCATTGGACGCACTGCAGTTGGAGTGAGCACTCGGTGCTGCTGCTGTTGATCAAGCTCAGCCACACTCTGATAGAGTGAAGAAGATGGTGCTACATGAATCAAATCGATGGCATCTTTGCCGTAACGTTTCATCATGAGATCTAGCTCTGCGTCCCACGAAGATGTAGAGTC
>NQFO01004123.1:0-12290 GCA_003991265.1 Pseudoperonospora humuli | reverse complement strand
TTGAAATAAAGTGTGTATCAGTATTTGAGCAACGTCGCCATTCAGCATGCACGCTTGAACATGCCCATTACATCCGTATGGTACCAGGTGATCTTGGATGTGCTAGTGATGTAGCCGCACGTCGGTGCTTTTTGTTCAGGTCCACGGGGCTGAACGATGCGATGCCGATCAAGTCGAGCTTGCGTTCTTTCATCTAGTCCACTACGGCACTAATGACCTCAGCAGGCGTTGTCGTGTGTACCTCGAATTTCTTCAGGATAGACACGACAACGCTACAAAGGCTATTCTCCTGGCAGTCTTCGGCGATGACGGCCACTCACGTTGTGCGCCAACTTCAACGCATGCGAAATGAGTCATCGTCAAGATTAAATGCATTTAACAAGTTATCCTTGAATGCTATTAGTGCGCGCTACAATGCAACGCAAACAGTTGGAGCATTCGAGCTCTAGTCATTCCAGTTCAACAAGCACATGACCATCTGTCACAAAATCGTCCTTCTCGCAGAACAGTTCTTGCACCTTGCCATCTTTGGGTGCGCGGATTACGTGCTCCATCTTCATTGCCTCCATAATCAGGAGCGGCTGGTCGGCGGAGATTTTGTCGCCATTTTTCACCGACACCTTGATGATTTTGCCTGGCATCGGTGCCACGACTTTTCTGTACGCAGCACCGTCCGAGCTGCTCTCTGCTGGCTCGAAAGACGGCAACGGGACGTTGAACTTGTAATCGTAGCGCTGGCTGTTGTCGTCGCAGAAGAGGTGTAGATCCTGATGGTGTATCACAGCGGTTCCCTTGAACGTGCGCGCACCCACTCGGAATTTGAAGTCTCCGTTCGCATCCATCGCGCCACAAACCAAGAGGCTCTCCTGAGTACCATCACCATCCAGCAGAACTTCGTAGGTGCTCTTCGATAAACATTTGACAGTCACTGAAGCTTCCATGTCGTCGTGGCTTAGACAAAGTTTCCTCTCGAGCATTTCCATTGAGCGAAAGTGCGAAAGAGAATCGTCCGACCATGGAGAATGAAGCTCACCATTGCTTTCGGCAGGCTGATGCTCTAGAAGAAGCAAACTCACAGCCCCCAGTGCTTTGGCATATGCAGGGTACGCTCCCAACGACCCGAGGACCTCGTCGCCAAACTTGGCAAGGAAACTTGTGTCAACACCACCCTTTCGGAACGCAGCGTGATCTGCAGTGCGAGCTACAAATTCAATGTTTGTAGGGAGGCCCACAATCTGGTACTCGTGCAGCGCTTTGATCATCTTGTCCAATGCAGCCTGACGATCATCACCGTGGACTATCAACTTTGCGATCATAGGGTCGTAAAATATTGACACCTCATCACCTTCAACGATGCCAGTATCCACACGGACGTCCTTTGATGTGTGAGGCAAACGAAGATGACGCAATGTGCCGCTTCCAGGAAGGAAGTCACTGCAGTACACGTGGTAGCAGATATCAGCATTATCCCTGAGAAACAACATATGAGTTCAAGACGTACTTGTACGGGTTTTCGGCGTAGATTCGCGCCTCAATAGCGTGTCCGTAAATCTTCAGTTCCTCCTGGCGAATCGGGAGCTCTTGACCAGCGGCAACCTTGAGTTGTAGCTCAACTAGATCTTGCTTAGTGATCATTTCAGTGACCGGGTGCTCCACTTGTAAACGCGTATTCATCTCCATGAAATAGAACGATTCATCTTCATCTAAAAGGAACTCCACCGTGCCAGCGCCAACGTAGCCCACAGCTTTTGCTGCAGCTACTGCTGCATCGCCCATTTTCTTGCGCAGTGCCTCAGACATGTTGGGCTATCAAAAAAACACATGCATCGCGTCAGTCAGTACGTCTAGCAACTTGTTCACCTCAAACTTGCACTTACAGCTGGGGCTTCCTCCAACACTTTTTGGTGTCTACGTTGCACACTGCAATCTCGCTCAAATAGATGGATAACATTTCCATGTTTGTCTCCAAAGACCTGAAGCTCTACATGTCGTGGTTTCCTCAGATATTTCTCAATCAACACTCGTCCGTCTCCAAAAGAGGCTTGTCCTTCCCTCACACAGGCATCCACAGCTTCCTGCAGGTCTTTGTCTTCATCAACGATTCTCATACCTTTGCCTCCACCCCCCAACACCGCCTTAATAAGCACCGGGTATCCAATTTTTCTGGCTTCTCTTTGCAACGTCTCGAAGCTCTGGTCTTCTCCGTGATATCCAGGGGTAACTGGCACACCAGCCTTGATCATGATGTCCTTACTCGCGCTCTTAGAGCCCATGTCCTCAATAGCTTTGACCGGGGGTCCAATGAACTCGACACCAGCCTCTTGACAAGCACGAGCAAATGCCGCATTCTCCGACAGGAAACCATAGCCCGGATGCACAGCCTCAGCCCCAGACAAGCGACAGATTTCCAGGATCTTGGGAAAGTTCAAGTAGCTCTCACTAGCGGCTGCGGGACCCAGACGATAGGCTTCTGTAGCCAGCTTCACATGCTGCGAGTTGGCGTCAGCGTCGCTGTAGACGGCCACAGTCTCTATATTGAGTTTATGGGCGGAACGCAAGACCCGTAGAGCGATCTCTCCACGGTTTGCCACGAGGATCTTGCGAAAGCTACGAGACGTCGTGGACAGCGATCGGAACGGCGCAAGGCTGCGGAGCACAGAAGGCTGGAGGTGGCGGACGCGCAGCATGACGGTGTGCTGCAAAATGATACTCGAGGTTGGGGTTGAAGAGCTATAACTTCAACTTGAATATCCTGTTAGAGCTAGCGTCTACCACTGCGATTGGTGTGAATACAGAAATATTCGGTTCAGGCACAAGCTTACCACATGGCCGTGTACTTTTCTAACAGGTCCTGGTTGACTGCAGGGCACGAGATGCCTGTGGCTTGCAGCAACTCAGTTGAAAGGCTCGAGTCAAACACTTTGTCACTTTGAAAGTAAGTCTCGAATGACTCGATGCCTGCCGCTAGTTTCTGTAACTCCAGCGATGCATCCTCCTTAGCAGCGGATTGTTGCAGGCTTTGCTTCCATTTGGAGTACTCCACCACTGCCAACTTCTTGCTGGCTGTTGCAGCCATAAAGAGTGGTAAGAACACGTCGCTCTTCACTGGCAGTGACGGGTTTTGGATGTGTAACGTTTGACCGAGCGCCTCTACTGGTTGACAAGCAGCAAAATGCACGATGGCGCGCGCTGCGTAATCCACTGGAGTCATGTCGAAATACCAGTCAGAGCGATCGGGCACAGCACCGAGATTCACGCAACCTTTGAGTAGCAAGTAGATGAAGTCGCTGGTGTTCCATTGGCCTGAAAAAGAGGACGGAGCCATGTTGCCGGGACGTAGAATCGAGACTGGCAGGCCACGCTGGGCTGCCTCGTGGCACATTTGCTCCGACACCCACTTGCTTTGTGCGTAGCCGTTGTCGAGTTGCTCGGACAGCTCGCTCAAGTTGGCAGTCTCCAAGAACCTGGATGCGGTCAACTTCGATGGGAATACTCCATTCGTTGAAATGTAGTGAACAGGCTTCACGCGTGTCTTGGCTAATCCATTGGTCACTGCAAGACGCAACACTTCTTGCGTGCCGAGTACGTTGACGCTCTTCAAGGCGGAGTAAGGCTTCACCAGATTTACTTCTGCGCCGTTGTGCAAGATTGCATCGATCTCAGTCGCCAGCATCTTAAACGTGTCGGCATCCAGGCCTAAAAGCGGCTGCGCGAGATTGCCCGGGACAGGAACAACTCTGTCCTCCAAATGAAACTTTTGTGCTTCATCAAACAGTGCAAATTTCTTTAGTGCTTTCTTAACACGATCCATTGCTGCATCCTCATCAGTAGCACGGACCAAGCAAAAGATGATGCTCGTCGAATGCTTTAGCAAAGCGTGTAATAGATGAACTCCTAGGAACCCGGTCGCTCCAGTTAGAAAGAGGTTGTGTGGAGGCAACCCTGCCATTTCCACGCGGTAACGACTGTATCCCGCCTTGCGTGTGGCAGCAGGATAAATTGATGCATCCAAGACAGCTTCCAACGGTAGAACCACTTTCTTCTCCATCTTTTCGACCTTCACCAAAGTGCTGCTTTCGCTGGGAACTTCAAGAGACTGGTCGATTTGCGATGCGATAGCACACAGCTTTGGTGAAGACAAAATGTCTGCCAATGTCAGCTGAACGCTAAAGGTGTCCCGGATGCTTGAAACCAATCGTGTCGAAAGCAAGCTGTGGCCACCTACATCAAAAAAGGATGCTTCACGATGCAAGACATTATCATTCTCGAGACGAAGAAGCTCGGACCAGATGGAAGCAAGCTTCTTCTCAGTATCGGTCTGCGGCAGGTTCTTTAGATCCACCGACAGATCGATCGACTCGCTGCGTAGCTTCTTTGCTTCCTCTATCGACGGCATTTTTTTGCGATCCAACTTGCCACTTGCGCTGTTGATTGGAAGCGCATCAAGCTGCACAAAAACAGAAGGAATCGCGTAGTGCGGGAGCTTTTCCTTCAGAAAACCGCGCAGGCTTGACGCGCTGGGCACCTTCTCCCAGTCTTCAGGTACAATATAGGCGACTAACCGCTTGTCATCACCCTCGTCTCCTTCCGTGAGCACCACCGATGTAGACACAAGAGGATGATGAGCTAAAGCTGACTCAACGGCACCCAGCACCACACTATACCCGCGAATCTTTACCATAAAATCGCAGCGCCCAATCAGCTCAAGATGACCATTCGGCAAGAAACGCGCGCGATCACCCGTTCTGTATACAGTCTCTCCTGGTACGACGTGCTTGAGGAAGCGCCCTGCTGTCTGCTCCGGCCGATTGAGGTATCCAATAGCCAAACAGGGGCCGCCGATATATAGCTCTCCAGATACTCCAATGGAAACCGACTTGTAGTCCTCATCCAGCACGTAGGCTTTCACGTTAGGCATGACTTCGCCGCAGGATGCATACTTCGTGGAGAGTGAGTTGTCAAAATCGGTCATTGCAGCAAGATCCACAGCACTTACGTCATGACACTCAGAAACGCTATAAAGGTTCTGCAATTCGCACTTAGGCAAAAGACGAACGAAGCGGTCACGTAGTTCTAACGTCACAACTTCACCGCAAAGCCACACTAGTCGGAGCTTCGAAAGCTTTTGCAGCAGCTCATCTTTCGGGCAGGTGTCAAGAATCAACTGTAGAAGCGACGGCGTGAAGAGGATACGCGTGATACCGTGAGCATCAAGGTAGTCTATCAGCTTGACAGGGTCGTAGATTATATTGTCCGGGATGACGTACAGCGGTCGGTTTCCAAGAATTGGTCGCAGTAGCTCCCAAACAAAAAAGACGTGGCATGCCACTCGGTCGTCGTCCTTATACGGACAGTGGGTGAGACGCCAGTAGTAAGAATGCACAGCGCCGCGATGAGGGCAGCAGATACCCTTGGGTACACCCGTAGTCCCCGAAGACATGACCACGTATGCCAGATCATCTGGACGGGTGCGTGCGCGATCTGTAGGCATCACAGGAATGCTCTTTGAAGCTAAAATGTTAAGCCATCCGTCGTCTAACTCAAAGATATGCTGCCAGGATGGTAGGCGGCTGCGAAACTTCTTCTTAGTCAGCACGACAGTCGGCTTGGATTCTTCCACGACGCGCTCAAGAAGATCAGGCGGATACACGACTTCCAGCGGCATATAGGCACCACCAGCTTTCAGTGCTGCGATGTAACTAATTACAAACTCAATGCAGTGCTCCATGAAGATACCTGAAATGCAGTTAGGACGCACCCCAGCGTGAAACAGGTAATCAGCCAGCCGTTCACTCTGCTCATCTACTTCACGGAACGTCAGAGTGTTGCCTTCGTAGTGCACAGCAATTGCATCAGGGGTTCGCATGACTGCCTCCGTAAACATGTCATGCAGGCACTTCTCGGACGGATACGACCAAACCTTTGAGTTCAATCTATCAATCAAAGCGCGCGACTCCATTGCAACAATTACAGACACTGCCTCCAGTTTAGCAATAAAAGCTTTGACAAAAGCCTCCTGGCTTTCAGTACTCGTGAGATAAAAGTGTCCACCGGCAAACAGCTTCACATCAAAATCTCGGTCCTCAGCACAGACTTCCTTCCACTTCAGTAACGAGTCCGCTGGAACAGCTGAATCTTCTGACCCACTAAGCACCGTCACATCGGAATGAATCGTCACATTTTGCTGCTGCTTGAACCAAAGAACGATGCTATTGTGGAGCTTTAGGTCAGCACGCAAAGCACTCAACAACTTCTGCTTTTGGTCTGGGATATCTAGCAGCTGCTTGTCTGTGCCTCCCCATTGGTCCAACAGCTTCAGCAATTCGGTATCTTGCTGCAGTACATTCATATCGTACAACTCACAGGAGCCGGGCTCTCGAGCCCCCGAGAGGAAAACATGATGAGGCGTCGAAAATTTGCGTTGCTCCAAGAAATGCGTCAAGGCCAATGCCACCAATGCGCCAAAACTGTGACCTATCACCACAAATGGCTTGCCAAAGAATCCGTTGCTCAGGTGCGTGCAGATAGCAGCTGTGAGCTCCAGCGAGACGGCAGCAGTGTCTTCTACGACTTCGTCCGCTGTCGGCCACGTCCAGTCCACGCCCCACAGCTCCACAGCCAGACCCGCAACGCGGAAACTCTTGAGCCACTCGAGGGCCAGCGTACGCGACATGCCGCCTGCGTGAGGTAGTACCAGCACGCGCAGAACAGCCAGCTCAGTCTCTTGAAAGCACGTCGAGGTCACTTGCGGCAGCATCGTCTCTCACTTTCGAATAAATCAAGTGAGGATACGAGATTTGTAATGGAGATATCAGGTTGGACAGGTAGACAATACCGACCACTAGACATATATCAAGTAGACCTTGGCGCAAGACAATTGACTGCAAGGATGAAACTCCAGCATCAGAAGGAGCGCAAACCGCAGCGAAAGAAGTCCGCAGTACGGTCAAGGAGGATGGTGTTAAGAAACGCAAAGGTTACACTAGCATCACGTGTCGCCTGGACACGATCCTAGCATCTGGCCAACCTTCACACGCTCCGATATCTAGAGAACAATCTTTCCGCCTACACTGACCGGACCTTCTTTGACCACTGCTCTTTAGGTGTGGCGTCTCATTGTAAGGAAGAATCCCAATCTGTGGTAAAGCATCCGTGTGTATTAGTCACAGAGGACACAACACGGACTCGTGGAAGTCTCTAATCTTACCGGATACTCTCAATTCAAACAAGTGCTTCGTGAGGAGATGATGGTCAACGCCGGCGTGATGATTCATTTGTGCTTCAAGAAAAGCTTTCGACTCTACGTACATCACATTTGGAGGACTTGATAGCAATTTCATCAAGAAGCAAAAGAAGGAAATCCTCGTGAAAGCGATCATGCATGTGTGTAAGAATACCGGCGAGGCGGATGTGACGAAAGCGTTGCAGATGCAAGCACGCGGTGAAACCCAAGATAAGCGTATTGAAGAGAATGGTGTGGCATTCTAGGCTCGACTCCTGTGGAAGTTCCAGAGCGCAGTTGAGAAGAGGATGGCGGTGGTGCCGAACGAAAAGAGAGTCCGGGCGTTCTTGCTGTTTCCTGTGCCCACGACGTACATGAAAGCGCACATCAAGCTCTACTCTGTATGGATTCTATGCGCGCATCAAGAAGCAAGTCGAGGTGTACAACTGGAATCTTCCTGGTGTATCGCTATCGGCAAAGTCGTTGTAATGCGCTACGTCTTGATATCTCTCAGTTTGAGACTAGACGTCAGAGGAGTGGTGTTGAGAAGAGCAAGTTCTTGGAGGGGCTTGTGGAAGAAAAGTACCAGTACGCTAGCCGCCTCTTGCCAATCAAGCAACGAGTGACGGACACGGTGCGTCAGTTTTGCTGTATTGTCCACAGATGAAAGGCAAAACGAGGTCCGACAAGAAGTCTTCCGATTGTCATATGATTGTCAACTATGAATTTGCCACTGTATTTTGTAGAGCGCATAATACTAGCGACAAGTTTGGTTCATAAGTCTCGACGTACGAGAGACTCATGCTCACACAAACGACATAAAATGCTGCTGGGAAGCCAAGTTAAAGGCAAAAATTAAGGTATGTTATTGCTTTTGTTCAGCGGGTACTTTTTCCAGGATACTAATTTGCAAATTTTTCCTAAGGCGACGCAAGGCACACGGACAATGGAACAAGCGTATGCAATTGCTGTATGGTCAAAGAAAGCTTGCGAGGGAGGAGAAGTAGACAAAGGGAGTTCTCTAGCGCGAAGATTGAAGGAAGACACGAAGGTAGAAGATTCGAAAGTGAGAACTATGTCGTAAGAAACTAATTCTTGAAGTTCGGATTGTAGCGATAACCTTTCATATACCTTGACCTTCAGCAGCAGTCATCGATGAATGCTTGTGGCGCAGCCAGCTTTTTCGTCTTGACGCCCTAGTTGAAGCGCTGTTCAAGTGCTTCGTGACGGCTACCATCAAACACCCGTCGAGGATAATAATACAACTACCTTTGAAGCTACAGTAAGTACGATGTTTTATAACTGCAATTTGAATTGTTATAACTCAAAGCTGGACCTGTGCTAAAAGATTGAGAAGCACGAACCGGCAACGATGAGGATTACTACATGCTACAGTTCTGCTATTGAGTCACGCAGCAAGAACAACGAGTACGCTGTCACCACTGCATGACTGCTAAGCCACATGAGGAGGTAGTCGCATTTTTCTGATGAATGACCGTTTCTCTTTGGAATCAAGAACCCAGCCATGCGATATCCGGACAAGTATAATTTGCAGCAAGTTTATACCCCTCCTATTTTACTAGCAAATATAATGACAAAGACGAGAGCATACTCAACGAACACAGAGCGCTTGAGCATACGTGAAGCTTGCTTAGACTGTCAAAAGAAGTACGTAGAGATCAGATTTGGACGCAAAAGTGAAAACTCAGCTTCGAAAAAGTATCGAAGAATTTGTAGCAAAGATGGCGTTTCACTTTGACAACTTCCAGTTTTTCGACAAATTGCTTGATGTTCGCCACTATGAGTAAACGTGTCCCACCCAGCCATTTCTACAGGAAGACTGTACAGCTAATTACTTATAGCAAGAAATCAGCCAAAACACTGACGGCATAGCCACTTTCCAGGGACAGTGACCCAGCTCGCTAGCACATCACCGCAAGCGTAGGAACGAATTGGTGTACATTAGCCCATATAGTTGTCGATCAGTCCTTTTCACATAGATGCCAGTGATTCTCTGGCCTCAAGCTGGTGTAGCCTTTGATGCTGCGCTAGCTACCAGCCGGCTCTGAATCGAGCCATGGCATACTTCTTCGCTTTGTTAGCTACCTGAGCCAGCTTTTCCAGACATTTTATTTGCCCGCGGGAAGCTGATGATTTCAGCAGCTTGAATGCTGCGAGGCAAATCAACAAAAGATAGATTACAGCCTGACAAAAATGACATTTGATACTTTTGGCGGCTACATCCTGCATGCTTGCGTCAAGCAGCAGAACCGTCGGAGGAAGATGAGCTCGAATTCCAGGAACCCGAATTGTCTCTTTTATCTGACTCCAGTACCTGATAGGCATAGGTGTATCAATGATGCTATCAAAACTTTCCAGATGGTAGTACATTCGAAAGTGCAAAAAAATATCATCGACGATCCCTAGACCTTCGGCTTTCCCACGCAGAGCCCACATACTTACACTGATAAGCTACAATTCACGATCACGCAGGAGCAATCGCATGCGCATGCGACAGGAACAATTTCCCATCGCTATCAGAACTTTGATACTACGTCGATCACTTCGTCTTCAACAAAATCATTGTTTCCGTCCATCAATCTCAGCTCCTATAGCTCGTCATTGCCTATTGTCAGGTCTTTGCGCCACTGCTTGAAACTGCCAATACTGATAATATCGCGTAAGGAGTATTTATAGAGAATTAGCTGAATGAATGAATCATGTGAGGATATACGACAGCCGTTACATTTCCAATCGCTTCTTTTGCTCTTGTCGCCCAGTTATGAGCATAAATACGACTTTTTTGAGACGGTAAGTGTATCCACTTCCACAATTCTTTCGGTGGTTTCAACCCGAATCGTGTCGACGTCATACGGCTTGACCAACAGTTATAAGAAACAATGCGCTAGCTAACTGGATAACTTTCGATTTATTCCCGTGAAAGTTGCATAAAAGAGTATTCAATAATTTCAATCACGTGCAGAAATTCCTCGTTGGAGCGTCGTGTCTTTAGCGAGAGGAACTGCTCGGCTGCCAGCTTGTTACAACACCTGCCCTATCGATTAGTGCTGTATGGCACGGATAACTGGACCTTTTTCGCTAGAAACGTGGCGTCATCGCTGATGTTTTTTGCAGTAGCTATTAGAGCAACCTGTAATGACTGCAGCATCTACTGTCCCGAAAGAGCCAGCCGGCTTTGTAAGACTTGACGTAATCAAACGGTAATTTGGGTGCTGTAAAAGAGACGGGTAGCAGACCTGGCACTCGTGCGATTTGATTGGCCCGCCACGTTCTTAAATGAATTGCGTCATTTGAATTGCAGACTCTATGCCTCACAATCAAAAAAACCCTCGTCGCCGTGAAGCCGCGTGTACTGAAGAATGGACCCGCGCAATGTCCCGTATGGCATGCCTGCCAGCCGCGGAGGAATTCCAGGTGGTCTACCTCAGCAGCAGCAGCAGCAGCAGCAACGTGCGCCACATCCAAGCATGCAGCAACACTACAGCATGCAGGACATGATGTTTGACCCTCTGCCTCTGAGCAATGGCATGTACCACCATCCCTCGGCCATAGGCAGCCACATGATGCAACAGCAACAGCAACAGCAACACCCGGGGACCCGCTCAAGAGGCATGCAGGGACTAGGCGGACTTATGCCGCAGCAAGGTATGGTAGCACCAGAAGACGACCTGGACGATCTCATGAGTGCGTTGGGGGATTCCGTGGGCATGAGTGCACAACAACAGCAGCAGAACATCGGCCAGATGCCCAGCCACGTCTACGATCAGCATCACCTCATGTCCGCGCGCTCACAAGCATCTAACCTTCAAGCAGGACGGACACAAGGAATGCCCATGACGAACCAAGCACCGCCTATGCAGCAGAATGGTATGCCTGGCTCCATGCACCTGAATCAAATGACTCCTGGCGGTATCGGAGCTGGCAGTCGCATGGGCGCTGGTATCCACCAGCAGCCCGGCATGGGGGCACCACCGGCATCATCAAGCCTCGGAGGACTCGGCATTAGCATTCCATCGCCTGCCTCTGGTGTGCCCCGACAGTCTGCTGCTGCTCCCAGTGCAATTGTCCCCACTTCGACGACATCGAAGTCTTCCACTGGCTCGCGTGCGCTGGCGACATCAAGCAACAACGGCGGGAGTAGTGACGAAGATGGTATGGGAGAGGATGACGCCCAAAAGAAGAAGGAGCGCCGCCGACAGCAGGTTCGTTACGCATCGCGTCGTCGCCGCAAAAAGCAGAAGGACGAGGAGAGTTTCTTGCGTGACCGTATTGCGGAGCTGAAAGAACAGATCCGGATCATCGGCGGCGATCTGACGGAGCAGTGCTCTCAAATGGCGGGAATGAGTGAGCAGGCGCTGACAGAGGCGTATGAGAAGCAGATGGTGACGGTGCAAACTCTGCGCAAGGACAACAATAAGCTGAAGGAGCAGTTATTGCAGCACGAGAACTTTGCACGCATGATTCAGTACGGTCTAAACGCATTGCCAAGCGACTGTCGCGACGTGGATCGCAAGAAGATCGCTGGTGTTCCGATGTGGATCAGCGACCAGATGAATCCTCTGAAAGGTCCGACGCTGGTGGTGGATCTAAACTTATGTCATGAGGCTGTGCGTCATGCATACAATGAGCTGAAGACATTCGGTCCGTCCGTGAACTCGAAGACAAACGTGTGCTATGCGATGGGCTGGAAGACGGAGTTGTGGGCTGCGAGCACGTGCCTAAATTTTCGAGCCATGCGGTCTATTAGCGACAAGAACATTCGCGAAGTCGCCAACGCATCATGGGATATTATCACGTCTCCCGAAAAGTGCAAGCGTATCTACCCGGACGTGAAGCAGTTTCGTATTCTGCAAAAAGTGACTGATGATATTGTGGTGGTGCATCGCATTGCTTCTGTTGCGTCTGATATGTCCGACCGCGAGTTCATCTCTGTGGCGTTCCGTTTCCGCGATGGAGACAACTACTTTATCGGCATCAAATCGATTACTGTCCAGACCGAGGCTGCTGAGAACTGTATCCGTGGGGACGAATGTCAAGGCTGGATGTT
>NQFO01004116.1:0-19273 GCA_003991265.1 Pseudoperonospora humuli | reverse complement strand
CGATTCCAGCTGTAGCCCTCGACTCGCTTCTTCATGCAAGGTAAATGATACAGATGCATTGACATAGATGAGAGCAATTGTGCACATCGTGTCGTGGGTCCAGGAAACAGCGAGAAGACGCTCAGACTCCCTTTTGTTCGATCACCCTCTTCTCAATCGCGCTCTGATTCTTTTCCACACGAGTCGAACGTAATACGCCGTACCATTTATTTTCCGGAATATGGTTTGCCGATGGAATGCACTGTCGGTACCTCTTCGTGTGAAAACGTTTTGCATCTGCAGCACTTCCACCGCACATTAGCACACACGCATGGTTGCTTTCACGAGGTCTTTTTTCTTTTTCTTTACTCGCTATTAAGCCTTTCAAACGTGATCTATACGTCGAGTCGATAGCGTTTATACAAGTACTTGCGAATCGTCGTGACACGAGCAAAGACCACGATTTGAGGTGAGAATAAGAAGCGTCTTGCTCGTCGTGAACGCTTTCTCCTTGATCGTACCATAGAACTGCTTTCTTTCTTCTCTTCTGCGGCCGAGTTGGCGTAATCTTCTTCGATTGTGTGCGCGCTCCGTTTGTGTTCCACGTTCCGCCAGTCCGCAGAAATACGGTCGTGCTTCTATTTCGTCGTTTATTTTGTGGTGCTCTATTTCGTGCTCGGCCCTCTATCTGTCGTATCCAGTACATATCCATAGTGGCTCATCTACCGCTCTGAACTCTTCCGCTCTCGATGGCGTCTAAAGTGATCGTCCAAGCTTCACCAAGAGACGACATGAGCGCCAGAGAGCAAACGGTAGCGCAGTTTGTGGCGTATCATTTTCAAAGAGTGTCCGTGGGTAACACCACCACCAAGTCAAAGTCGTAGGACTCCTTGTCACAAGAACAGCCAATGGAAGACTCTTTTCAAGCCATAGACCAAGCAAGCAGCACTCGCAATCCTCGCAGTCACTTACTCAAACGCGCTCCTCACTTACGTGACAATAGTCAAATGTCGTCTCCTCCAGGCTTTGGATCCCTTGGTACACGTCAAGTTGTCAAGACCCAATTGATGACTCCTGGCTCAGCAACTTCCGCTTCATCTTTCGAAGAAGGCGCGTCATGCGATGGATTCTCCGAGACAGGCACCCCAGCATCAGATGCAAAGTCCATAACCACAGCGAGCACAAGACTGCTCAAGCAACCGACTCGAAGGTTGTCGTCATCAAGTCGTGAGGCCCTCGCTCGACGTCTTGAAGACAAGAAACAAGAGCACGACAATGAGCTCCTCCGTAATCTCGTGATCAAGCGCGTGCCGTCACTTGACGTTGAAAGTAAAGCTTCAGCCTTATCCGTCCCTTTGTCTCCTCGGTCGACCAAGTCAATGCGTCGAGTTATAGCGTCACCACGAAAGACCGCACGACGTCTTGTAGTGCGCAACGTTGAGGCAAGTGGACCCGACGACGACGACAGTGCGAGACAAGGGACTTTACAAGGTGCTCACTTCTTTAATGCGGAAGAGGAGACGGACGACACCACGAGCCTTTCTTCAAGACAAACGACAGCCACTCGCTACGCTTCGACGCCATCAAAGACTCTACGACGTGTGGTAGTTCGTCGAACTGGAGCTGATGGACAAGTGTGGGAAGAAATCCAACTCCACGATGCCGATGGCAAGATCGTGAACGATGCCCAAGGTCCTTGGAATAGTGCGTCAAGTCTTGTGCCGTCTACGCCTACTACCACACGACATATCGTGACACCGGGGAAGTTAACACGACGTGTTTTACGTCGCACGGGGGTTGACGGACGAGTTTATCGACACGTGGAGTACCTTGATGGCGATGGCAACATCGTACGCACAGAAGGAGAAGGTTATAACGACTCGATTGAAGGTGCAGGACCCACAAGACGCATTGTCACTCCCTCTAAAACTACAAAGCGACTTGTAATACGCAAATTAGGAGCCGATGGTCAAGTTCATGAAGAAGTCCAGTACTTGAGTGCTGATGGCAACGTCGTTCATAGTGAGGAAAGTGCGTTCGTGACAAGGACCCAAAGAGCGCCGTCAAGTGTCAGTTCGGACTCGAATGGCTTGGAGTTGGAGGGTAAAAATGAGGGTTTAGTCAGTGCTGCAAGCTTTTCAGATAGTTGTTGCAGTGTCACGAGTAATACTTCCACTGGGACAACAAGTCGACGTGTTGTCACTCGTCGAGTGGTGACATCGCCAGATCGAGAACCGGTAGCACGACACCGTGGTGGACCCAAAAGTGGCTCTAGTTGTGACGCGGAGTGTGAAGAAGAAGTGCAGTCTCAAGACGGAGAGTTCGCTGCCAGCGGTAGCTCTCATACGGTCGTCACGAGTCAGGATGGTTCTGGTCGTCGAATGACCTCACGTCGCATTGTCACGCCACAGCATGTGGTTCGACGCATGGTCATTCGTAAAGGAATTGCTGCTTCAGGTCTAGAAGGCGACTCGGACGAGGTAGAGACCGACTCGGAGTTGGCTCAATATCAAGACCACGGCAATAGTGACGACTCGATGGGTGACTCGAGTCGTGTTGGACATTTTGTAGCGGATCCGGTGGTAGTTCCAGGAAGAACTCGACAAGTGACTTCGCGTACGAAATGTCCTTCTGACAAGAGACAAGGCAAAGTCGACGGCGTGGCGACGGTGACTGACGTGACTGAGAGGGAAAAGCGTGAGACTCATGACATAAGTATTCATGACGACGTCAATGGAGGTTTTGTGTCGTCACATGACGGTGTTTCTGGCATTGAGGAAGTGGATGACGACAGCCGAATGGCTTTTGACGTTAGCTCTTCAGTGGCTCTGGTTGAGGATGCGGTCGTGGTGTCTGCGGGTGCTGATGGTAGCAAAAGGTCTCACGATAAGGTCGAAACTTGTGCGGCATCAGCTGAAGAAAAGACATTGAGAGATGACTGCTATGAGTTTGTCGAGTCGAATGAGAAGCCGAAGCAAGGCATCGACAACGTGGAAGCTGTTCCTCTTGACTTTGTGCAGACCAAAGAGAGCGAAGCGACTGGAGATGCGGCATCAGCAGACACTGCTCCAGTGTCTTCAAATGCTGCAAACAGAACGTCAATTGCCGTCCACAAAGTTCGTCAAGAGGTTTCGGCGTCTCCAGCACACGACGGACCCATTTCGTCTGTCGATAGAGCGAGTGTGAAGGTTGCAGAGGTCCACGCAGCGGTCGAGTCGATTGTTTCTCCATCGTCTTCACGTGACAGCGATTTCATTGCAAGTGCTGATGCCGCAGAAGAAAACGGGACGACCACCGCGACAATTGAGGCCTCTGCTGCTTCCTTTGAGACGACAGACACATCTGCAGCTGTTGAGGTGCTTCACGCCGCACTTCCATCAACTGACAAGCACACGTCGCCGTCGAATGCGCCGCAGCAAAAGGCTGGATGTGATGCTGGGAAGTTCTGCGCGTCAAATTCTTCGTGTAGAGGCGATGAGATTCCAGACCAACGTGAGGACGCAGTTGCTTATGGCACTGGAAGAAACGACGCGCTTTTCTCGCCTGTTGCACACGGCCACGATGCGCTCGTTGAGTCTCCACGGACTTGTGGAGGTGCGTCATTTAGTGGTAACAACGAGGAAGAGCTCGAGTCGAAGCGGATGCATCACGACGCTACTGCAATGGCAGTGGACACGGCGACAGTTGCTCATGTGGGTGTGACGTCGGAGTCTCAACAGCCCGAAGAGCACGAGAACGTCAAGCGCAGCGAATGTCAAGAAGCGAATCCTGAGCAAAGTGGGCATTTGTTGAAGGAGGTACAGTCAGAGCAGTTGGCTGCAGCGATAGTGTCCGTTGGCTCAAGCAAGCGAGTCGACTGGGTCATTAAAAGTGAGGACGGCAACAAGACACTGGATGTAACCCCAAGTGATGCTCAAGCTGTCCAAGTTGCTCACGTTGAGTCGATTCGTCAAAGCATCTCGTCTCCCAAGACGCGACCAAGTGCCGCTGGACCTGTGGGCTCGAGTGGAAAGACCCGGGAGAGCGAGTACCGTACGACCCAACTCTTGGACAGCGTCGAGCCTGATCTGGAATTGGACGGCCATTACGTTCAACTTGCGAGTCCTCGTTGTGGCCAAGCTCTTGGTGATGACGAAGTAGGAGCCGTGAAGCCGTGTTCTCTGACGTGGAACAAGCTTTGCTTGAAGCGCAAGAGCTGGAAGAGCACCATGATGAGAGGTACAGCGTCAGAGACGCATGAAGCTGTGCTAAACGACGTGAGTGGCTCCGTCAACGCCGGTGAGTTCCTGGTCATTACGAGTCCGTCCAAGGAAGAACGTCTCGCGCTGCTGTCGTGTCTTGCCGGACACGAAGATGCCATGGAAGGCAACGTGATTGTAAATGGCCGTACGTGGAACGAAAACATGAACCGCTACATCGGCTACGTCAGGCGCGAAGATTTGTTCTACGAGACGTTGACAGTGCAAGAGCATTTGATTGCGCAGGCTCATCTTGGGATGCGTCGTACACACACGGACGAAAGGTGCTTGGAGCGAGTGGAGCGTGTGATTGACGACATGGGCTTAGGTGACTGCCGTGACAAGTTGATCGGAGGTGGCGTTTGTCTTCGTGGAATTACTCGTGGGGAACGCAAGCTACTTGCTCTTGCCACAGCGATACTGACTGCTCCATCGGTCCTTTTCGTGGAAGAACCCCTTGATGGTCTGGACACGTCTAGCGCTGCGAAGATTGTGACCAGGCTGCGGTGGCTTGCACTGGAAAAGGGTTTGACTGTGCTTGTGACGTTGCATCATCCGTCATCGCCTTTGTACGAGCTCTTTGACGTGCTGTACTTGATCACAGACGCCTCGTGTGTGTACAACGGCAAGGCAAGTGATTGTGTGGCCTATTTCGCAACGATTGGCTATCAGTGTCCGGAGTACACGAGTCCAATGGACCATTTCATGCTTCAGATGGTCGTCGGCGACGCTGACGTTGATCAAGAAGGTCGGACTCGAGTCAATGCACTGAAGACGGAATGGACGCAGCGTCATGCTGCAGTGGATGCTGACAATGCAACAAGTCGTGCGATAGCAGCAAGCGACGATGTCGTCGCGAATGAGTACGACGAGAAGAACCGCTACTACCCCATGAAGTGCAGCGGGCAGTTGTGGCTCCTGTGGGCTCGCCATGTTCGACGACTTTCACGCTATGGGTTCGTGTTTAAGTGGCATTTCATCACTGCGCTGCTCCTTGGCGTCGTGTTTGGTCTCGTCTTTCTTCAACTTGATGTCAACGACCAGCACGGGGTTCCGAATTTCGTCGGAGCTTTCTTCTACGTGGTCGTCGTGCAAATGCTCTTCATGAGCTACCGCACGTTTGTCTTTCTGCCTCTTGACACTGCGATCGCTTTACGAGAAGGACAAGAGTATCGCGGAGGTTCCGCCAATCTCCTGTGCTGGTACTTGACCACAATCGCTTCAGAGCTACCGTCTCTCTTCCTTCTTTCCATCGCGCTCTTTGCACCAGTGTATGTCCTGATTGGTGTCGGCTATGGCTTCCAAGTCTACGTGTCGATGCAGATTGTGATGGTACTAGCTGGATGGGCTGCTGTTGGCTTGGCTTTCGTAACTCTTGGTCTTGTACGCCATGCCACGCGTGCTCTTGTGTTGTACTCGATCCTATTGGCTCTCTTTGTGCTCTTTGGTGGTCTCTTGATCAACGTGAACGACATCCCCGACTGGCTCCTGGGCTTGCATTACGTCTCGCCCATCGCGTACAGCTTTGAGGCCATGATGCAAATCTTCTGGCAGCGTGTCGATACGATCAAATGCGACCAAACTACACAAGGCTGCGTCGCCTTTACTGGCAATGGCGTGTTGACGTACTACAGCATGGACACAGGCTCAGCACTGGATGCTTCCTTGCTTCTACTTGCCGTTTGCGGGGCTTTTTTCTTCGTCGCGTTCTGCTTTCTAGTGGTTCTAGCTACCAAACGCACTCGTGGACTGCAGTGGCGTTATGACTGGAGCTTGAAGGGCCCATTCGGTCGCCACCATCAACGTGTGGCTAATGCCACCGCCGACAACACGAAAGGTGCCACCACAAAGAGTGTGCAACGTGTTTTCGAGCAAAGAAGTCGCCGTTGCTCGTTTGATGCAGCGGAACGGAGTGCGCTCGTCACAGGAGAGAGTCACTACATAGGTATAGAGACTCCGCGTGTTGATGGTCAGACAGTTTGTGACGCTCCGAGCGTGACACTGAGCTGGCGGAACTTGCGTGTCAAGGCGCCGATTGCCACAAAGTCCAAGAGCGAGAGTGACACGGAGGTTGTGCTCAGTGATACGAGTGGCTTGGCCAAGTGCGGCGAGCTGGTGCTGATCACGGGTCCATCGAGTCTCTCGAACGTGGCGCTGCTGGAGAGTCTTGGGGGACTCGACAAGACCGTCGAGGGCAGTATCATGCTCAATGGCGTCGTGGCAGCACCGTACACACTTGCTCAACACGCTGCGTACGTCCCTCGTGAGACTCTTTTCTACGAGACTTTGACCGTTGAGGAACATTTACGCTTCCAAGCTCAGCTCGTCCTTGGCAAGTCAAAGTGCAGCTTTTCGTGCCGAGCGGAGAGTGATGAGATGGCGACTGAACGCGTGGAAATGGTGCTCGACGAAGTGGAATTGACATCAAAGCGCCACGTTCTCCTTTGGTACCTGTCGGAGGCTGACACGAAGCTGCTCGCTATTGCGACGGCGCTCTTGACGAATCCTTCCCTTCTTCTTGCTGAGGAGCCGACGTGTGGTATGGACTTTTATGCGGCACAACGCGTTATGCTCAAGGTGCGGCAGCTCGCTCGAGCAGGACGGACTGTTGTGGTCACAATGGACCATCCGTCATCGCCTGTGTACGCTTTGTTCGACACGTTGCATCTCCTTGTCCATGGAGCTGCTGTTTACCACGGCAAGGTAAGCGACGCCGTGTCGTATTTCTCGTCACTTGGCTATCCATGTCCGCAGTACATGAACCCGATCGAGTATTTCCAAGCTGCTTTGCCGTCCAAAGCCAACGAGACGACGACGACGAATGTGGAGACTCCACTCTTTGAGGAAATCTGGTCGACTCATGCTTTGAATGTGTGCCACAAGGACAAGACGGAGAGCCAACAAGCAAAGCCACAAGAGGGAGCTCCTCTTCGTCTTCGTCTTGGCTGCTGTCACCAACTTGCGCTCTTGTTTCGTCTGCACAGTCTCCGTCTCTACCGCTTCCATGTCATCTTCATGTGGCACTCGCTCTGGATGATTGGCGCAAGTGTCGTCTATGGCCTCATTTTCCGACAACTTGCCTTGAAGGAGCAGCAAGACATTTCGACTTGGGCCGGCGCCTTGTTCTTTCTCCTTGTGCTTCAAATGCTCGTCACGGC
Organism: Pseudoperonospora humuli; assembly: GCA_003991265.1. Taxonomy (NCBI): domain Eukaryota; phylum Oomycota; class Peronosporomycetes; order Peronosporales; family Peronosporaceae; genus Pseudoperonospora; species Pseudoperonospora humuli. The sequence goes on along the minus strand of NQFO01004116.1, from coordinate 11,898 downwards.
TTATCGGACGTTTGTCATTGTGCCCCATGAAATGGCAATCGTCCAACGCGAGCACCACAGGGGAAGACGCTATCTGATGAACTGGTACTTGACCAAAGTGGTCGTGGAGCTGCCTGGTATGTTGCTGCTCTCAGTGCTGCTCTTTGTGCCTGCGTATTTGATCATTGGCATCGGTCATAGCTTCCACTTGTACATGTGCATGCAAGTGGTAATGTGGCTAGCAAGTTGGAGTGCAGTGAGTCTAGTCAGTCTACTCGTTGGGCTCTTGCGTCGTGTGTATGTGGCACTGCTCGTGTACTTGTTGCTGCTGGTCGTGTTTGTGGCCTGTGGGGGGCTCTTGATCACTTTCGACGACATGCCGGTCTCCCTCCTGTACCTGCAGTACCTTTCACCGGTCAAATACGGCTACGAGGCCTTGATGAAGCTCTTTTGGAGTCGCATTACGTTCCTCGCTTGTGGTGAGAGCCATGGCAGTGCAAGCGAAAGACCGAGTGACGACGTCGGCTGCATTGCCCGCTCTGGGAACGACGTGCTCGCTCATTACAGTATGAACACGTCCCGCACTTCTCGTGACGACAGTCTCATCTTACTGGCACTCACACTTGTGTGCTTTCTACTTGGCTACGTCGTCCACATGTGGAGGTTCTCAAGACAAAGTCACAAGAGAAGCACTCGTTAAGACGAGAAGGACCGCTAACATTAAGAGGAAGATTCATATTGTGCTTACCAAGTGTTTCAATCAAGGACTTTGTTTACAATGGCTGCCGTTCTCAAGAAGTTTTCACGTGTGCTGAGTCATCGTCCTCTTTGTCGTAACCCGCCATGGCCTGATGCGAAGGAACTTGTCGCCATAGAAAAGAGAAGGCGAGAAGTTGCAACACAATCGCAATCAGTGCCAAAGCCGCCACGTCGTAGTACCGGTCATTGTAGTCCATGCCCAACGTCTTGAGGTACACTTCGCCGTACACGGGAATGGCGGGGTATCCTGGGGCATTGAACGACAGGACGGTTCCTTCCAGTTCATTGGCCATGAGGATCTCGAACGCATAAGCAAAGATCGATAGATGCTTGATCCAGCCTACCGCGTCTGGCATTGTCTGGGCATTGAGCAAGAAGCCTCCAAACAAGAGCATGACGAGGAGCACGACAGTTGCGCATAGATTGGCAGTTCCCACACGTGTGGTCAAGACGCCAACGAGCAAGCAGATTGAGCCAGCGGCAATGTTAAACAAGACCACAGTAAGCAAGAAGAGAAAGAAGCGGTCGGCTGCTGCTTGGAGGCCCATGATCCAGTAAAAGATGGACGCAAAGAGAGCTGCAGGCACAAGTCGAAGTGATATGGCGTCCAACGTTGTCTTGGCGAGAAAGTAGCTGAAGGCGCCATAGTACATGGCTCCCGTCTCGCGGAGGAAAATTTGTCGCTCGTTGATGAACAAGTCCATGGAGCTCATGCTTGCAAAGCCAAAGAACGTCAAGGTAAAGTAGAAAGCACCCATGCGGTTCTGAAATCCTGCGAGGTCGTCGGTCACATTGTTGAAGATCAGGCCGCCAAACAGAGCTAATGCCAAGCTCAGGATAATGTGAAGCACAAACAGTGACCGATGACGCAGAATGTTCAGCGCCGTGCGTTTAAAGAGCACGCGGATCTCCTGCATCGTCAAGTGCATCGAGTCCAGTAAACTCCGCGATTGTGACGTTTCTTCCATCATGAAGGGCAACGCTTCGACTTCGTAGGCCGCATTGTCATTGGGAGTCTTGGGAGATACTTTTCCCATAAAAGTCTGTGCATTGGAAGGAATTGTCACGAGATTGGCGAGATCTTCAGCACTTTCACGCGATTGAATCACCTGCAGGTTTTCCGTCTCAGTGGCAATGTCAAGGATAAAGTCTGCAATGTTTTCATTGTCAGGACACGTGTATCCTTGCTCCTGGAACAAGCGCTTGGAATCAGCTGGACCTCCACTGTAGATTAGTTGACCTTTTCCAAGTAAAATGATCTTGTCAAGTAGTAGGAACGATCGCGCACTGGGTTGATGAATGCTAAGCACTACAATACGACCATGACACGCCAACTCCTTGATGAGTTTCACAACCGAATGAGCCGATGAACTGTCGAGGCCGGACGTTGGTTCGTCTAGGATGAGGATTTGGGGAGACGTCACAAGCTCCATGCCAATGCTCACACGACGTCTCTCGCCACCAGAAATGCCTCGTTCCGAGCTGCTTCCTCCGACGGAACCAATGCGTGATTTCGCGATATGACCGAGGTTCAACTCGGTCATAACACGATGCACCATGGCGCTCTTTGCCCCTTTGGTCATCGACATTGGAAGTCGAAGCTGAGCCGAATATTCAATACATTCCTGGACAGTGAGCGTCGAATACAGTGTGTCGTCTTGTTGGACGTAGGCTGCAACACGACGGTATTCCTTTGTCACTTTGCTGCCATCTACCAAGAGCTCACCGGCATAGGAGGAGCTTCCATTCCGTACTGCAGCAATTGCGTTCAATAACGTTGTCTTGCCAGACCCACTGGGACCCAATAGACCGAGCACTTGTCCACGTGATACACTGCCCGAGATCTTGTTAATGATGCACTTGGCGTCCGTGTGCTTGTCGCCGCGGGCAAAGCAGCTAATGTTGCGAAATTCGAGCGTCTTGACGGACCGCGCCGTCATCTTGAGCAGCTCCGTTTCCAGCGTTTCCTCTTTGCTCCGAGAGCCCAGTGGACGACAGCAGAAAGCACAGCAACCCAAGAGTAACATGGCACTTAGGACTGCACAGGCCACGACAGCGGCCAGCGCTCCACCGGTAAGGCTTGCGCCATCGTCCGCACCCGTGGAAACGTCGGCTTGGTTGGTACTTCCACTACGTTCACAGCCTGAGGCGCTACACGTAGCAGACAATGGAAGCGGTGAGCCATCGATCGCGATCGTGAGCTCTTGCGTTCCTTCTTTGACTTGAATCGTGGCCGCTTTGCCACTCAATGATCCCTCAATAACAGACTTGGCCACGGCTGAACATCCAGCGCCGCACTTGCACGTAACGTCACCACATTTGCCATTGGCAGTGCCCGTAGTGAAGGAACATTGCGTCATTGCACACGTAATGATGTGATGCCCGCGGACAGTTTCCTTGGCTTTGTAGACAACAGCAGTGCAATTTGCCGCGCCTTGCTCGTCACGGTCACAGGTCACATCTAAAGCCCCGTCAGCAAAGAGCGCTTGTAACGAGCTCGCGAGTTTACACGTGTAGGATTTACTGGACGTTGCCGAGCTGTATTCGAGGCCTGTGACACAAGAGTAGTCGGCGCCTAGAGCTGTGCACGCGTCGCTTTCTTCTTCGGCTGAGCACATTCGACAGCCCAAGCCGTTAAAGCCGTCCAGACACTCGCAGTCACCTGATGCATTAAGTTGTTCATATTTTGAATCACATGCGGCGTTTGTTACAGTCGCAGCTTTGGATGAAGAAGTCGAATTGGAGCACGAGACGATCGAGAAAGAGAGGGCCAAGGTGAGAGACAAGGGAATGGACCACATGGTCGATGAGAAGAGAAAGCGAGAATGATGACTGTGGGGAAAACTCCTGAGTCTTCACGCACGAACGCCAGTGATTAGCTACGGAGGATGGATAGGACGACAAGAGGGATACACACATGCAAAACTGATCCCGGACCAGGTTATTCGACTTTATTTAAATAGCACCCACGTGCCATAATCATACCAATACGTCAAGAAGACCAAATCAGACGAGTTTTAACAAATCAGACACGAGATATCATTGTGAGTCACCTATTGCCATGGGTTACGCTTTATAATAGAGACTATGACATATCGGGAGCGCAACTTCCTATGCTTCTCTTGTGACTTTGTCTTGAGAACCTCCACATGTGAACGACGTAGCCAAGTAGAAAGCACACAAGTGTGAGTGCCAGTAAGATGAGACTGTCGTCACGAGAAGTGCGGGACGTGTTCATACTGTAATGAGCGAGCACGTCGTTCCCAGAGCGGGCAATGCAGCCGACGTCGTCACTCGGTCTTTCGCTTGCACTGCCATGGCTCTCACCACAAGCGAGGAACGTAATGCGACTCCAAAAGAGCTTCATCAAGGCCTCGTAGCCGTATTTGACCGGTGAAAGGTACTGCAGGTACAGGAGGGAGACCGGCATGTCGTCGAAAGTGATCAAGAGCCCCCCACAGGCCACAAACACGACCAGCAGCAACAAGTACACGAGCAGTGCCACATACACACGACGCAAGAGCCCAACGAGTAGACTGACTAGACTCACTGCACTCCAACTTGCTAGCCACATTACCACTTGCATGCACATGTACAAGTGGAAGCTATGACCGATGCCAATGATCAAATACGCAGGCACAAAGAGCAGCACTGAGAGCAGCAACATACCAGGCAGCTCCACGACCACTTTGGTCAAGTACCAGTTCATCAGATAGCGTCTTCCCCTGTGGTGCTCGCGTTGGACGATTGCCATTTCATGGGGCACAATGACAAACGTCCGATAAGCCGTGACGAGCATTTGAAGCACAAGGAGAAAGAACAAGGCGCCGGCCCAAGTCGAAATGTCTTGCTGCTCCTTCAAGGCAAGTTGTCGGAAAATGAGGCCATAGACGACACTTGCGCCAATCATCCAGAGCGAGTGCCACATGAAGATGACATGGAAGCGGTAGAGACGGAGACTGTGCAGACGAAACAAGAGCGCAAGTTGGTGACAGCAGCCAAGACGAAGACGAAGAGGAGCTCCCTCTTGTGGCTTTGCTTGTTGGCTCTCCGTCTTGTCCTTGTGGCACACATTCAAAGCATGAGTCGACCAGATTTCCTCAAAGAGTGGAGTCTCCACATTCGTCGTCGTCGTCTCGTTGGCTTTGGACGGCAAAGCAGCTTGGAAATACTCGATCGGGTTCATGTACTGCGGACATGGATAGCCAAGTGACGAGAAATACGACACGGCGTCGCTTACCTTGCCGTGGTAAACAGCAGCTCCATGGACAAGGAGATGCAACGTGTCGAACAAAGCGTACACAGGCGATGACGGATGGTCCATTGTGACCACAACAGTCCGTCCTGCTCGAGCGAGCTGCCGCACCTTGAGCATAACGCGTTGTGCCGCATAAAAGTCCATACCACACGTCGGCTCCTCAGCAAGAAGAAGGGAAGGATTCGTCAAGAGCGCCGTCGCAATAGCGAGCAGCTTCGTGTCAGCCTCCGACAGGTACCAAAGGAGAACGTGGCGCTTTGATGTCAATTCCACTTCGTCGAGCACCATTTCCACGCGTTCAGTCGCCATCTCATCACTCTCCGCTCGGCACGAAAAGCTGCACTTTGACTTGCCAAGGACGAGCTGAGCTTGGAAGCGTAAATGTTCCTCAACGGTCAAAGTCTCGTAGAAAAGAGTCTCACGAGGGACGTACGCAGCGTGTTGAGCAAGTGTGTACGGTGCTGCCACGACGCCATTGAGCATGATACTGCCCTCGACGGTCTTGTCGAGTCCCCCAAGACTCTCCAGCAGCGCCACGTTCGAGAGACTCGATGGACCCGTGATCAGCACCAGCTCGCCGCACTTGGCCAAGCCACTCGTATCACTGAGCACAACCTCCGTGTCACTCTCGCTCTTGGACTTTGTGGCAATCGGCGCCTTGACACGCAAGTTCCGCCAGCTCAGTGTCACGCTCGGAGCGTCACAAACTGTCTGACCATCAACACGCGGAGTCTCTATACCTATGTAGTGACTCTCTCCTGTGACGAGCGCACTCCGTTCCGCTGCATCAAACGAGCAACGGCGACTTCTTTGCTCGAAAACACGTTGCACACTCTTTGTGGTGGCACCTTTCGTGTTGTCGGCGGTGGCATTAGCCACACGTTGATGGTGGCGACCGAATGGGCCCTTCAAGCTCCAGTCATAACGCCACTGCAGTCCACGAGTGCGTTTGGTAGCTAGAACCACTAGAAAGCAGAACGCGACGAAGAAAAAAGCCCCGCAAACGGCAAGTAGAAGCAAGGAAGCATCCAGTGCTGAGCCTGTGTCCATGCTGTAGTACGTCAACACGCCATTGCCAGTAAAGGCGACGCAGCCTTGTGTAGTTTGGTCGCATTTGATCGTATCGACACGCTGCCAGAAGATTTGCATCATGGCCTCAAAGCTGTACGCGATGGGCGAGACGTAATGCAAGCCCAGGAGCCAGTCGGGGATGTCGTTCACGTTGATCAAGAGACCACCAAAGAGCACAAAGAGAGCCAATAGGATCGAGTACAACACAAGAGCACGCGTGGCATGGCGTACAAGACCAAGAGTTACGAAAGCCAAGCCAACAGCAGCCCATCCAGCTAGTACCATCACAATCTGCATCGACACGTAGACTTGGAAGCCATAGCCGACACCAATCAGGACATACACTGGTGCAAAGAGCGCGATGGAAAGAAGGAAGAGAGACGGTAGCTCTGAAGCGATTGTGGTCAAGTACCAGCACAGGAGATTGGCGGAACCTCCGCGATACTCTTGTCCTTCTCGTAAAGCGATCGCAGTGTCAAGAGGCAGAAAGACAAACGTGCGGTAGCTCATGAAGAGCATTTGCACGACGACCACGTAGAAGAAAGCTCCGACGAAATTCGGAACCCCGTGCTGGTCGTTGACATCAAGTTGAAGAAAGACGAGACCAAACACGACGCCAAGGAGCAGCGCAGTGATGAAATGCCACTTAAACACGAACCCATAGCGTGAAAGTCGTCGAACATGGCGAGCCCACAGGAGCCACAACTGCCCGCTGCACTTCATGGGGTAGTAGCGGTTCTTCTCGTCGTACTCATTCGCGACGACATCGTCGCTTGCTGCTATCGCACGACTTGTTGCATTGTCAGCATCCACTGCAGCATGACGCTGCGTCCATTCCGTCTTCAGTGCATTGACTCGAGTCCGACCTTCTTGATCAACGTCAGCGTCGCCGACGACCATCTGAAGCATGAAATGGTCCATTGGACTCGTGTACTCCGGACACTGATAGCCAATCGTTGCGAAATAGGCCACACAATCACTTGCCTTGCCGTTGTACACACACGAGGCGTCTGTGATCAAGTACAGCACGTCAAAGAGCTCGTACAAAGGCGATGACGGATGATGCAACGTCACAAGCACAGTCAAACCCTTTTCCAGTGCAAGCCACCGCAGCCTGGTCACAATCTTCGCAGCGCTAGACGTGTCCAGACCATCAAGGGGTTCTTCCACGAAAAGGACCGATGGAGCAGTCAGTATCGCTGTGGCAAGAGCAAGTAGCTTGCGTTCCCCACGAGTAATTCCACGAAGACAAACGCCACCTCCGATCAACTTGTCACGGCAGTCACCTAAGCCCATGTCGTCAATCACACGCTCCACTCGCTCCAAGCACCTTTCGTCCGTGTGTGTACGACGCATCCCAAGATGAGCCTGCGCAATCAAATGCTCTTGCACTGTCAACGTCTCGTAGAACAAATCTTCGCGCCTGACGTAGCCGATGTAGCGGTTCATGTTTTCGTTCCACGTACGGCCATTTACAATCACGTTGCCTTCCATGGCATCTTCGTGTCCGGCAAGACACGACAGCAGCGCGAGACGTTCTTCCTTGGACGGACTCGTAATGACCAGGAACTCACCGGCGTTGACGGAGCCACTCACGTCGTTTAGCACAGCTTCATGCGTCTCTGACGCTGTACCTCTCATCATGGTGCTCTTCCAGCTCTTGCGCTTCAAGCAAAGCTTGTTCCACGTCAGAGAACACGGCTTCACGGCTCCTACTTCGTCATCACCAAGAGCTTGGCCACAACGAGGACTCGCAAGTTGAACGTAATGGCCGTCCAATTCCAGATCAGGCTCGACGCTGTCCAAGAGTTGGGTCGTACGGTACTCGCTCTCCCGGGTCTTTCCACTCGAGCCCACAGGTCCAGCGGCACTTGGTCGCGTCTTGGGAGACGAGATGCTTTGACGAATCGACTCAACGTGAGCAACTTGGACAGCTTGAGCATCACTTGGGGTTACATCCAGTGTCTTGTTGCCGTCCTCACTTTTAATGACCCAGTCGACTCGCTTGCTTGAGCCAACGGACACTATCGCTGCAGCCAACTGCTCTGACTGTACCTCCTTCAACAAATGCCCACTTTGCTCAGGATTCGCTTCTTGACATTCGCTGCGCTTGACGTTCTCGTGCTCTTCGGGCTGTTGAGACTCCGACGTCACACCCACATGAGCAACTGTCGCCGTGTCCACTGCCATTGCAGTAGCGTCGTGATGCATCCGCTTCGACTCGAGCTCTTCCTCGTTGTTACCACTAAATGACGCACCTCCACAAGTCCGTGGAGACTCAACGAGCGCATCGTGGCCGTGTGCAACAGGCGAGAAAAGCGCGTCGTTTCTTCCAGTGCCATAAGCAACTGCGTCCTCACGTTGGTCTGGAATCTCATCGCCTCTACACGAAGAATTTGACGCGCAGAACTTCCCAGCATCACATCCAGCCTTTTGCTGCGGCGCATTCGACGGCGACGTGTGCTTGTCAGTTGATGGAAGTGCGGCGTGAAGCACCTCAACAGCTGCAGATGTGTCTGTCGTCTCAAAGGAAGCAGCAGAGGCCTCAATTGTCGCGGTGGTCGTCCCGTTTTCTTCTGCGGCATCAGCACTTGCAATGAAATCGCTGTCACGTGAAGACGATGGAGAAACAATCGACTCGACCGCTGCGTGGACCTCTGCAACCTTCACACTCGCTCTATCGACAGACGAAATGGGTCCGTCGTGTGCTGGAGACGCCGAAACCTCTTGACGAACTTTGTGGACGGCAATTGACGTTCTGTTTGCAGCATTTGAAGACACTGGAGCAGTGTCTGCTGATGCCGCATCTCCAGTCGCTTCGCTCTCTTTGGTCTGCACAAAGTCAAGAGGAACAGCTTCCACGTTGTCGATGCCTTGCTTCGGCTTCTCATTCGACTCGACAAACTCATAGCAGTCATCTCTCAATGTCTTTTCTTCAGCTGATGCCGCACAAGTTTCGACCTTATCGTGAGACCTTTTGCTACCATCAGCACCCGCAGACACCACGACCGCATCCTCAACCAGAGCCACTGAAGAGCTAACGTCAAAAGCCATTCGGCTGTCGTCATCCACTTCCTCAATGCCAGAAACACCGTCATGTGACGACACAAAACCTCCATTGACGTCGTCATGAATACTTATGTCATGAGTCTCACGCTTTTCCCTCTCAGTCACGTCAGTCACCGTCGCCACGCCGTCGACTTTGCCTTGTCTCTTGTCAGAAGGACATTTCGTACGCGAAGTCACTTGTCGAGTTCTTCCTGGAACTACCACCGGATCCGCTACAAAATGTCCAACACGACTCGAGTCACCCATCGAGTCGTCACTATTGCCGTGGTCTTGATATTGAGCCAACTCCGAGTCGGTCTCTACCTCGTCCGAGTCGCCTTCTAGACCTGAAGCAGCAATTCCTTTACGAATGACCATGCGTCGAACCACATGCTGTGGCGTGACAATGCGACGTGAGGTCATTCGACGACCAGAACCATCCTGACTCGTGACGACCGTATGAGAGCTACCGCTGGCAGCGAACTCTCCGTCTTGAGACTGCACTTCTTCTTCACACTCCGCGTCACAACTAGAGCCACTTTTGGGTCCACCACGGTGTCGTGCTACCGGTTCTCGATCTGGCGATGTCACCACTCGACGAGTGACAACACGTCGACTTGTTGTCCCAGTGGAAGTATTACTCGTGACACTGCAACAACTATCTGAAAAGCTTGCAGCACTGACTAAACCCTCATTTTTACCCTCCAACTCCAAGCCATTCGAGTCCGAACTGACACTTGACGGCGCTCTTTGGGTCCTTGTCACGAACGCACTTTCCTCACTATGAACGACGTTGCCATCAGCACTCAAGTACTGGACTTCTTCATGAACTTGACCATCGGCTCCTAATTTGCGTATTACAAGTCGCTTTGTAGTTTTAGAGGGAGTGACAATGCGTCTTGTGGGTCCTGCACCTTCAATCGAGTCGTTATAACCTTCTCCTTCTGTGCGTACGATGTTGCCATCGCCATCAAGGTACTCCACGTGTCGATAAACTCGTCCGTCAACCCCCGTGCGACGTAAAACACGTCGTGTTAACTTCCCCGGTGTCACGATATGTCGTGTGGTAGTAGGCGTAGACGGCACAAGACTTGACGCACTATTCCAAGGACCTTGGGCATCGTTCACGATCTTGCCATCGGCATCGTGGAGTTGGATTTCTTCCCACACTTGTCCATCAGCTCCAGTTCGACGAACTACCACACGTCGTAGAGTCTTTGATGGCGTCGAAGCGTAGCGAGTGGCTGTCGTTTGTCTTGAAGAAAGGCTCGTGGTGTCGTCCGTCTCCTCTTCCGCATTAAAGAAGTGAGCACCTTGTAAAGTCCCTTGTCTCGCACTGTCGTCGTCGTCGGGTCCACTTGCCTCAACGTTGCGCACTACAAGACGTCGTGCGGTCTTTCGTGGTGACGCTATAACTCGACGCATTGACTTGGTCGACCGAGGAGACAAAGGGACGGATAAGGCTGAAGCTTTACTTTCAACGTCAAGTGACGGCACGCGCTTGATCACGAGATTACGGAGGAGCTCATTGTCGTGCTCTTGTTTCTTGTCTTCAAGACGTCGAGCGAGGGCCTCACGACTTGATGACGACAACCTTCGAGTCGGTTGCTTGAGCAGTCTTGTGCTCGCTGTGGTTATGGACTTTGCATCTGATGCTGGGGTGCCTGTCTCGGAGAATCCATCGCATGACGCGCCTTCTTCGAAAGATGAAGCGGAAGTTGCTGAGCCAGGAGTCATCAATTGGGTCTTGACAACTTGACGTGTACCAAGGGATCCAAAGCCTGGAGGAGACGACATTTGACTATTGTCACGTAAGTGAGGAGCGCGTTTGAGTAAGTGACTGCGAGGATTGCGAGTGCTGCTTGCTTGGTCTATGGCTTGAAAAGAGTCTTCCATTGGCTGTTCTTGTGACAAGGAGTCCTACGACTTTGACTTGGTGGTGGTGTTACCCACGGACACTCTTTGAAAATGATACGCCACAAACTGCGCTACCGTTTGCTCTCTGGCGCTCATGTCGTCTCTTGGTGAAGCTTGGACGATCACTTTAGACGCCATCGAGAGCGGAAGAGTTCAGAGCGGTAGATGAGCCACTATGGATATGTACTGGATACGACAGATAGAGGGCCGAGCACGAAATAGAGCACCACAAAATAAACGACGAAATAGAAGCACGACCGTATTTCTGCGGACTGGCGGAACGTGGAACACAAACGGAGCGCGCACACAATCGAAGAAGATTACGCCAACTCGGCCGCAGAAGAGAAGAAAGAAAGCAGTTCTATGGTACGATCAAGGAGAAAGCGTTCACGACGAGCAAGACGCTTCTTATTCTCACCTCAAATCGTGGTCTTTGCTCGTGTCACGACGATTCGCAAGTACTTGTATAAACGCTATCGACTCGACGTATAGATCACGTTTGAAAGGCTTAATAGCGAGTAAAGAAAAAGAAAAAAGACCTCGTGAAAGCAACCATGCGTGTGTGCTAATGTGCGGTGGAAGTGCTGCAGATGCAAAACGTTTTCACACGAAGAGGTACCGACAGTGCATTCCATCGGCAAACCATATTCCGGAAAATAAATGGTACGGCGTATTACGTTCGACTCGTGTGGAAAAGAATCAGAGCGCGATTGAGAAGAGGGTGATCGAACAAAAGGGAGTCTGAGCGTCTTCTCGCTGTTTCCTGGACCCACGACACGATGTGCACAATTGCTCTCATCTATGTCAATGCATCTGTATCATTTACCTTGCATGAAGAAGCGAGTCGAGGGCTACAGCTGGAATCG
>NQFO01004115.1:0-15688 GCA_003991265.1 Pseudoperonospora humuli | reverse complement strand
AGCTTCATGTGATGGACAAAGCTAGCGTCTGGATGGAGTTTCTTGACTCTGGCGTAATTTGCACCATGGACCTCAGTCGAAGTGCTGAATACGGCTACGATCAGCGAATTGAAGTGACTGGTGAACATGGAATGTTGCAGGTGCAAAACCCGAGCAAGACTGCTATTGTGCAGTCCACGAAGGCTGGAGTTACTGCTGATACCTTGCTGCATTCTTTCCCAGAGAGATTTCATGAAGCATATCTTCTTGAGCTTGATAGCTTTATCGACGTCATGAGAGGTAACATCAATCCTCGTGTGCACTGGAGTGCATCGCGTATGAGCACCATTATCGCTGAAGCCGCACGCATTGCAGCAGTTGAGAAGAAGATTGTCACGATCAAGTACAGCAAAACCAAGCAGACGGCGCTGAGATCCGACCCGATCTTAGAGTATGAGTACGTATTCTAAGGCTTGAAGCATTTTGCTGGTAACTTTTTGTAGTCGCATGAAGAGCAAGCACCAACTTTTCTCTATTTGTTCACTCATCTCGCAACTTTCTTTTCCTTTCCAAGATCAGCTTTTGACGTTGTGAAACTTGTCGAAATGACTGTCACGTCATGTTACTGGAAGCCGTCAACTTGGCCCTTGACGTTTCGCCCGAGCGCTCCTCCAGGTAAATCCCATGGACAAGGTCGCGCGTTGATGCAGTCGATACTTGATATCAACTATGGGGTCCCAGTACTTTGCGTTGTGGTCGCACTGGATGTGATCGCAGCAACGCACGCTGTAGCATTCTTTCTCTGCCATCTACACTTCGACTCGATTGTGGCCCAGCACCACATCGTTACGTGTTTCCCTCTTTGACGACTTTTTCTCGTGCTCAAAGCCAAGATATTGAGCTGCCAAAAGCGTCTGGTGGCACTACGAGTGCAAGTTCCGCGTCCTGAACTCGTCTATGAGCACCATTGCCGTGCGCTTTCGCAATGCCTGTTACAATCTCTTGACCGGACTTGGCGCATGTCTTTTGATGCCTTCGCATCGACTCCAGTCTCGTACTCGTGCGCTTCGCTACCGCATCTATCACTATGCGAGTCATGCGCTTCTAACAGAACTTCATCCCTGTCCGCACTGAACCACCTGCAGTTAGAACGCCAAGTACTTCAGAAGCGTGTGGTCTTGAGCGACGGCATCGCTATGATGATCTTCTTGTATCTGGCTGCCGTTTCTTCTGATCCTCGCTCCACATACAAAGCCTGTCTTGTGACTTTACACGCACGTGTCGCTCTCAGCTCATGAGCGCAGAAAACTTCATCCTTCTCGTTTCTTGACATGTAGCGTCACCTTGATTGTGCAAGTCGCACGGGCTTGCTACGTTCGTCGAATATAGCAGAAGTGCAGTGATACCCTACAGATCGGTTTATCATTGTCGAGACGTCAAAGCAATCGAACGTGCTCGGATGGATATTGAATGACCTTATGCCACTAGCAGTGCTTGGGCTACCCAAACGTAAAAGCATTGCACATGATTTCAAGGAAGCATTTCACGCTAAGCACTCCCATGTGTTTGCTAACAAAGAATTGCAATTGACTTTTGGGCATTACATCGCAGCGGCCTCTCTCTTGGTTAATACTCCGACTCGATTACTTCGTCCTTGCACTTTCGCTTTTTTCACGTCACTGCAACGTTTACAACACAATTTCACGTTTCTGAATACAGCATGTCCACGGAATCCATTGGATTGCTTTCATCACATCTTCCCGTCAATGCTGGAGCACGCGCTTTTACAGCTTCCTTCTCACTTTTTGCTTCGTAATAAGATCACTCGCTTTGTTTGTCTGTGTTCGTAGTCTAATCATCGCCGCCTTAATCCTAAGTTGTCCATCTTCGCCACAGTGGAAGGGTGTAGAGTCTCTTCGACAATCTTTCACTCGTCCAGATACTCGCCGATATTGCGTCTTATGTCGCAAATACGTACGAAAGTACCGCTGCTGATCAATCGAGACCTGTAGCATCTTTTTGCTCATTGCTTCGTACTGTTTATCTAGAATCGATAAATTTTGTGGTCTCCGCGAATAGTCAGACGAAGCATAGCCTATACGAGTTCAAAAACATTGAAAGGTACGATATAAAATGGCGATAACGAGTCTATCATCACATCGTAGCGTTGCGTTTCTACGTCAACGACCATTGTCAATCTGCGATAGCATTTCGATCAAATACTGATCAGCATTTTCCAATTCTCACGCAGTCTACAAGTCTTCAAGTGTTCGATTTTGCCAATGAGAGTCGGCATTTTTGTCGTTGCTGTAGCAGTTTGCTTTGCAGTGGTCAACGCCCAAACGTCCATAAATTTCCGGTTTTCCGCTCCGCCGACGACTGCTTACGATCCAATGCCATCCATAAAGCAACCGATGCCGTTAACCGTCGTTGAAAATCCGCCATAAAGTATCAGCCGCTGCTTTATGTCACCCAAGCGGGTTGTCTCCCGTATCCCGCAGTCAGCGATGACGGTAAGACTAGCCCGGGTCTCACATCAAATGACATCGATTGCCGTAGTTCGGGCTCGAGGCAAATCTACGCCCATTCATCCTCTTCCAATGAAGTCCTGGCGCTCATGTATGCGTGGTTCTTTCCGATTCTCAATGGCGCCGAATGGAAGCATGTCGTCATGTGGATAGACAACCGCAACGTTACACACAGAAATGATCTGCATCTTTCGACCCAAGATCTAAGCGGCGAATACACAACCATAAAGCCAATGGAAGCCGGCATTATGACCGGGTTGCGCGTTGAGCTGACCTACACCGATAAGATGATTCGACCTGGTTTTCCCGGCAATGGCGAAAGTCAAGACCTCATTATGTGGCATCAGATGACTGATAGGGCGAAGGAGTCCCTGAACAACAACATGAGCTTTGGCATGGTTAAGGTGCCCATCAACGATAACAATTTTCTCACGGAGATCACGAAGGCCTCGCCTTTTGGACAAATGGTCATACAGAGATAGAGTAGTTGCATCGTATCCGTCGTTGGTATTTGGTGCATACCGGAGAGCACCTGTTGCTGTGGTAGCACTTGCTGTAGCGCTCAAACCACTCCACATTGGCTACCGCGTTCTTGTGTCCGTAGCACGCTGCTTCACACCGAATCACGTGGCTGGAGATGTCGTTGGAGAGCTTGATGGGGAAGGAGTCTGGTCCGCGCACTCAATGAATAATACCCTTTTTTCAATACACATTCATCGATAAAAATCTGCATGCCTCACCACGCATTCCAGACTCACAAAGCCCCCGCAACATACGCGGCAACGCAAGATGCTTAGCAAAGGCACAGATTGCTAATTATTGTATCAACTGTGCTATGCTGTGCGAGTTCTTCGTCCTCCTCCTCCAGACGCAACGAAGCTACTAAGAGTCCTACTTAGTAATCTTCATTTGTTTGCCATTGTTACGTCGATCGTAATGATACTAACGGTGTTTGCTTGCCTCGAATATTGTGCCTTGAGCTCCGACGACATCAAGTGGAAACGCTGTAGTCGATGAAATACGCGTCCTGCAACTATTACAACGGACGAATGACGCAGTGCGAAGGCAGAAACAGCCAATGAAGGTCATGAGCGATGACTCTCGCTCCAGGAGCTCACGCTCAGCTTATTTTGTTTCTCGAGTACTTTCAGCTAATGCTGTCATAAAGTCGCGAGTAACGGAATGAACTCCATCAATGCTTAGCTCCGTCTTCTTACGTTTTGAAGAGATTCATTTACTCCACGCAGTCGCACCACTTCACTTGGTCAAAGCAATAGCTGGCAAGTATACGACGACCAACATGCTGGCGCTGCTCCAGAGCAAGCTGAGAGAAGAGGGACGGATGGAGGCGTTTTGAAGAGGCCAGCGTAGAGGACAGCAGAGCATAGGAAACAAAGTGTTCAAGACTTCTAGTAACTACGTTGAATGCAATTTGGTGAAGTGCAATAGGCAGCCGAACAAGTGCTGCGCACCGACTGACCTTCCACTCTCATTTGAGAACAGTTGCTGACAAAGGTTCCTGAGTCAGAGAAGACAGAGAAAGAGACAAAAAGGAGGACGTAGAAGCTTTCAAGTCAGACGACAAGGTCAAGTCTGACACGAAGGAAAAGACGGCTACTACTGAGGAGGTCAAGCCCGACAAGAAGGAAGAAGTTGCTACCACGGAGACGCATTGTCAGTCACATACTCCTTGGGAGCCTCAGCCAGGTAATTCTTGACACGGTCCTTGTATGAAACCTGAGAGAACAGATGCCTCGGCAATCTCCTCCCCAGGCGGCCAAAGGCTTCTCCACTTTCTTCTTTTTTTCTTTACTTTTTCAGGTGGACAAAGGAATCTGGGATATGCGATGCCACGACGCATTCTTCGTGACCATCCTTGTGCTGGCAATAACGTCAACTTGATACTGACAACATAGCTTTAGTGACAATGTCACCTGGACTACCTGAACGAATACTTTCACACCTCCACATCTTTTCTATTGATCGTCTGAGTCTTTATATGCGACTTTGTATGTCGAACTACGGTAGTTAGACAATTTTTCAGTTAAATATGTAATGCAGTTTATTTTCCTAGCACTTCGACTGAGATTATTAGATGGCTCTTGGTCTGTCGCGTGGCGAACCCAAAAGGGCTGTTTAGCTGATACATGAGAATCCACTCTTCCATTTGCAACGCTAGACGCATACCAAGCTCAAAAATATCCATGGCTCAAGATAAACAACGACGGTGATGAACCTTCAAGCACAGATTGAGCGCAAGCCGCAGAGACAGAAGTCTGCTGACTCCATCTTGGAGAACGCGGCAGGGACTACTCCAGCGTTCCGTGTCGCCTGAGCACGATCCGCCGTGACCCGCTTCTTCAACACGAGACTCAACGCAGCGCTCATGCGCTGAAACAGATCTAGATGGAGGCTTGGCATCTGGTCAATCTTCACATGTCTGGAGAACACTCCGACTACACCGACATGGCGTTCTTTGATCATTGTAGTGCGGGCATGGCATCAACTCCTCAGTCGCGTCTCAAGTAAATTTTGGCATCAACTGCTCCTCTACTTTGGTGCATACAAGAAATGTTGACGACAAAGGAAAAAGTATCATCGCAATCAAGGCTAGTAGTTTGTTTCTCTTTTTGCCGTCTTTGGTTCTTCTACGAAGCCAATGTGGTCCATCACAGCAGTTTTCATACCCGATAACTACAGCTAATATAGCGGACAACCTATATTCAGCTACGTATCTTTTTCTGCTTCTGCATTACTAGCCGCAAAAGTCCTCATCGATCACTCCTCCGAAGCCTTCTGCGCCAGCAACGTCTTGATGTCCTCCTCAAATGATAATGGACGGTCTTTCGGAGCAAAGCGCTTGTACGGCTTGCCATTACGATCCACGAGGAACTTGGTGAAGTTCCACTTGATATAGTTGCCAAACAAACCAGGTAGATTTGTCTTCAGGTATGTGAACACCGGGCGGGCCATCGCGCCATTCACATCGCGCTTTTCGAAAAGCGGAAAAGTCACATTGTACTGCTTCACAAACTCCATAATCTCTTCGTGGGTGCCAGGCTCCTGGCTCTTAAACTGGTTGCAAGGGAAACCCAGCACCTCTAAACCCTCATCCTTGTACTTCTCGTACAGCTGTTGTAGCTCCGGGTAGTTCGTGGGCGTCAGGCCGCAATTGCTTGACACGTTCACGGCCAGCACCACCTTGCCCTTGTACTTATCCATGGACACCGCATTGCCAGCCATGTCGAAGTCCTTCAGCTCATAGAAAGACTTGATCTTGGCTATTTCGTCCACGTTGAACACCTCGCGGTACTGCGCACCAGCATTGATGAACGAATTGAGCCACTCTTCCTGCTTTTCCTTACTCTCAGCAGCAAGGAATTCCGTGACCTTCGTATTAAACAGCTTGATACCGTGCGCCATGGACGCATCGTGCTCGACCGTAGCATCAGATGATAGGTCCACGGTAGCAAGAGGCGTGTTCTTATTGGTCTCCGACTCGAACATCGTCACGTTCTTGAGCTTGTCATTGACCTCTGCATAAACGGTCTGCTTGCTACAGGTGAGCTTGGCAAATATGCCTGCACGCTTGCGGTACAAATTGCCAGCCTGGATAACTCCTTCGGTAATGTTCGACGTGCTCATATTGCTCTCGTTGAGGTGAATTTGTAAATGAGGTAACTTCCTCAAATTTTGGACATCCATCAAATCATGTCACACGTTTTGACTTGAGAAGAAAATCCATTACCAATCATGTTTCGTGGCGCATCCACAAATTAGGATTGCCCGCGATAGATACAAAGATCTAAGCCGCCGCGACAGTGCACGCGTGAGTGTCGTCATTCAATCGATTTATGCATGTAACGAGGGACAGAAGAAGCGGTAGTAAAAATACCAGTAGGTCATGGTAGTTAGTGGAAGCTTTTTCAGAAGCATATGGCTTGCGTGGCGGTTGATGCGATAGCGAGTATTCTTCCGAACAGGCGTGAATGGATGCACTGAAACAGATGCAAAGCAATCCAATCAATCTAGATCTTGACCGATCAATTGCGCTACAACAGTGTTCAGTGTAAGGAACAAGGCAATCTCAACGATGAAAAACAATTATATTCATCGCTTTCTCGCTACGTAGACACCGTGTTCACTGTAAGTTGGTCCCTATCTGTCGGAATCGATGCCGCGGTCATCGCTCTCTTCGTTCCCTCGCGGTCCAAGCACTCGCAGTCAATGCTTCTCAAATGAAGAAAAGCCGGCGTCATGCTTGGAGGTATCTGTCTACGTAGTCACACATATTTACTCTGATCGCGGCTTACCGCACTGCTGCATCGTTATGCTCATAAATCCTTCACGCGCAATCCCACATACTCGGACAAGCAGCGAGCAACTCACATATCGTTTCCCGTTACCGGTGAGGTTACCTCCTGTCGGCTCCCCCACCTCAAGCCCGTATTTTGGACCCGAGTATGGGTATATGACTCGCAACAGAATAGGTAACCCCTCGCACCGCTCCATACGTGGACGACGATGCGTGAGCTACCTGAGAGCCGGCGTAGTCTACTACGCCCGTCACAGTACCGATCACAGCACCCGACGCCGTTGCCACCTTGTGCGTCGTGTAGTTGGTTGCTCGGACCGCTGTGCTTCCCGTCTTGTGGGCCACCGCCGACACGGCGCGAAGAGTCTTATTCTTCGTGTTCACCACCATATTCTGCCCCTCATAAAGCTTCGTGAAGGCCATAGAAATCGTGGCGTCTACTTTATTGTCCATCGAGTCGAGCACCGGTACTACCAGCGACTGATCCACGTCATAGAGCGTCTTGCCCGTCACCGTGGCGAGCACCGTGTTCACCGTCGCTTCACCCAAACGAGCAAATGGCTTGACGATGCGGAAGCTTGTCGTATAGTCATACACACTCTTCGTAGTGTCGTAGTAGTATGACGCGCGCATGAACCACGGGCGGTGCGTCTCAACATGTGCTAGAGTGGTCGGCTGCTGCTGCTTGGCCTGCGTCCAGTCGGCGCTGTAGATGAGATGCATCTTTTTAGACGAGCTAACAGTGCCGTATGTGAAATCCACCTTCTCCTTCTGAAAGCCCTTCTTAAAGTCCTTCAGTGTCCGCTGCAAGGACACAAGCGGCTTCGTTTGTTCGTGCTGGAGCACTTCAACGACAACTTCAGACTCCGCTGCCCCCCGTACGTTACTAACACATCAAAAGCATTAGTAAAACTGACAACATATATCATGCCCAACGACAATCAATGTCGCTTACAAGTGCAGGGTCTCGTCCATATCTTGACCTGCCGATGCGTACTTGGTCTGGCGCTCATTACCGCCCACAACCAACCGGATGCTGAACTTGTCAGCTAACTCCCCACTGTCGGCTAATGATGCCTCAATCCGATGGACTGCACCAATAAACAACGTGTGAGGCAAACATAACCACAAGAAGCGACAGCAAGGAACACGAACCTGTCACGGCAAGTCGTCCCTCGGATGCCGCCATCCTGGTCCCCTGGCGACTTGGTGCTGAGTTGGCCAAATCGAAAATGAAAATTTGTCATGAAAGCTGTCGGGCGCTGGCTGCGAACAGGCCTCACGCCTCGGAAGCGGAACTTTCCGGTTGCTTGCCCACCCTCTCGCCCATGGTAGATGGGTGCACGCCGCGTCTCTTCTCCACAATTTTCAACTGAGACGCGATACTGAGACAACTTCGAGGGCGGACAGCGCCAGATATGCTTGAAGTAAGGATTGCGTTGAAGAATTGCAGCGTGAGGGAGGGTGCCAGATAAGCTGGGGGTCAAGAGGTGTCTATCTGGAGTATCCAAGCAGGTGTCGTTACAGCTTTGTTTATGTGCACGAGACAGCGAAATGATGCTTACACGAGGGTCGCGTCAGTTTCGACGGTTGAAGACGAGAAAGAAAGCGTCAGGAGTTGCCCCTAATTCTTGCTATGCAGTTGCTCGTCCCAGCATTGAGAAAAGATTTCAGCAAAACCTTCAGTAAAGCAGGGCAGCCATAGCCCACTCGCTGAGCCACACACATGCTGGCTGGGGTGCAGTCGGTTATACCGAGCTCAGCTGCCGCGCTGGATACGACCCAGGAGCGGTGATTGCTAGCCAAGTAACATTTTCTTGCATCGACGTGAGACCTGTACCTAAGATGTAGCTACACTTTGGTATCCATGTTCTCTGGTCACCTTAGTGCAACCTTCATCAGTTTTGAAATCTAGACACATTCAACACTGCGCAATCAGCGGTTTTGGCTAAAGATTTCATACAAAGGTGCAGTAGAAACTGCTCTTTCTGGTCAGCTGCAGCTCGGCGCAGTACGAACGGCGAAGTGTTTTTGTGCGTCACACCGATGCTGCAAGCAGGCTAAGTTTTTCGCTCTAGTCCTCTGCAAGGTTTGGTCGCGAAGCTTTGAGTCTTCGTAGCTCGGTAGTTACAGTGATAATCGCGTAGAGCCTATTGAGGTATGCTTCCACTCATATCAATGCCGACCCTAGACTCAATAGCATAGGCCGCGTTCGCCTTGCTTTATGGTACGAGAGCCGGTGAATCGAGCATCTGGTGATTGAAATCCCTCTATAAGGCTGCTGCTAGTTGGGCAAATGCGCATGGTGCATCACGTCTTCGGTCGAAAGATCATGAAAAATCCAAGGCGTTGGACGAGCCTGATTTGAAAGTTCGTGGGTACCCAATCGTCCACTTACACATGGCAGAGGCTTGCAATTACGTCAAAAAGAAAGCAGTTGACTTATCTTGACATCCGGAACTCTTGCGATCAAATCACATGGCTTCGATGCCACCTTCCGCGAACTCGCATCCCAGATATTGGCCGTGTGCTTTGATGAAGGCAAGACCGATCACAGCTTATCTACGTGGTGGCGGTCGACCCTAAGCTGATTATTGCGCTGAAGAGTATGAAGCAACTTTAAAGCCTCTTGTTGAGTTTCAGAGGCCTTATGAATCTTATGCTGTGACTTACCACTCACCTTCACGACCACCGCGCTGGCTGTGCTCTTGCAGAAGTGAGCGTAAGGAGCCACGATAAGGACACTTGTCGTATAGTTAGTTGTACATATGCTGAATGCGTGGATCTTACGTTTCAAGAATTGCCAGCATCGATTCTCTGGATGACAAAGTAGATACCACTATCTTATCCGTGGCCACAATGCTGCGACTACGGAGAGTGCACAGCCAAGTACTGGGACGAACGAGACGTAGACGTTGCACATATGGATGGTAGATAGAAAATGGTCGAGATAAGAAAGTACTCCCTTGGATAGTCTTGGATATTGTAGGAGATATCATTGTCACTGCTCCCTATCACGGAATATGGATAAAATACCAGTATCTACATACCAATGATGTGTTCCACAGTATTCTCCACAACAGGTTTTTCCCCACGATGTTCAAGCGGTTTAGTGTCGATGAGCACGTGAGCACTAGTAGCAAGGTCAAGTCCTCGCAGCAGCGCAGTATTCGCTCCAAGGTAGTAAAGCAGTACCCGGAACTGGATCCCTATGCCGAGATTTTCATGCCCAAGAAAGCGCCTATGGTAGTGGCCAAGTGGTGCGTCATTGAGCTCTCTGATGTATCGATCTTCTTATGGAGTATGACCATTTATTGTCATATATGCAGTCACAGCCATATTCAGATCGTGCTGCACGAAGGTGAACCCATCTTCTTCAATCAGCGCGATGGACCCTTCATGCCCACGCTTAAGCTGTTACACAAGGGTAATGATGTACTATAACTAAAGTGGATGGTAAAGAGCTGACAGAAGAACGTTTGTGGTGAGTCAAGCACCACACGTGATGAAGCAAGTGCGCGTAGACAAAGGTGCTATCCCGTTCGTTCTGTCAGGCGCCAACGTCATGTGCCCTGGCCTGACCTCGGCGGGTGGTGATATGCCCGAGTCTCTGGAAGCTGGTACCCCAGTGGTTGGTGCAAGAACTTCAGTTATTGGCTTGCTGAAAGACTGATGTTAGGTACTTTACGTTTACATGTATGCGCATAAACACAGGCTATCATGGCTGAAGGCAAGGAACATGCTATGGCGATCGGCATCCTTACGATGTCCACTGACGACATGTACATCTAGTGAAATTTCAAGATGACGTCGAGTGAAATTGTTGCTGACGAGATGAATGTTATATCTGCAGCCGAAACAAGAACAAGGGCGTGGCTATCGAAATGGTGCATTTCCTTGGTGACGACCTCTGGACGTGCTCGCATATTGACTAGAAAGTGGCGTATGTCAGTGGTAGTACAGGAGAGAGCGAAGACACTTGGTCGCAATGCGATATGATCCTGAATTTTGCTAATCTCGAGCTTTGCTGCTGCAATATATTCTGCTTCAAAGTAGTAGTCCTTGCCGAAGCCTTGCAATGTGAGAGCTGACGCTTTCTGGTATCCACAGTTATTTCTACGTCGTGTTTCTCGTCCTACCGACACTTTTTATTGAAGCGAGTCTAAGATGGCTATGGGAAGCAAAAAATCACCTTGGGTTACACAAAAAGTGGGCAAACAAACACGATGCCGCATATCAAGACCTTAGCTCAAGATAAACGACAACGAAGCTTTAACATCAGGACGAGCACGAGGTACACGCTGGCGTGATGATTCGCAAGCACTTTGAGAAACGCCTCCGATTCTGATTCCGTCGATAGACCACATTCAAAAAAATTCTGCGCTCGACTCCTGTGGAACTAAAGAGTGCGGTCAAAAAGAGGATGGCGAAGGTGCCTAACGAGAAGAAAGTCAGGGCGCTCTCGCTGTTTCCTGTGTCCACGGCATATGCGAAAGCACACATCAAGGTCAATGCGACTGCGCTGTATGATTTATACGCGCGTATGAAGAAGCAAGTCGAGGGTACAGCTGAAATCTCTCGTTTGCATCGCTGCCGATGAAGTCGTTGAAGGAGATGTAATGCCTCACGCATTTGCTATTGTTAGTTTGAGACCATGTGTCAAAGAAGTGATGCTGAGACGAGCAAGTACTTAGAGCTTGCTACCAATGGAGGAAGAGTACTAGTACGCTAGTAGCCTCTTTGCCAATCAAGCAACGAGCGACGGATACAGTGCGTCAGTTCTGCTGTTTAGGCCACAGACGCAGGGTGAGAAGAGATCAAACGAAAACTCTTCCGAGTGCCCAATGGTTCCTCCTGTATACGTGCCAGACGTTGTCATCGGAGACTAGACTCTGGGATGCGGCGCGCTGTGTACTGCTGCGAGAGAGGTCCGTTGTCTGCAGCAAGAGAGCGTTGCAAAAGGAGGTGGAAGAAAAGGCAAATAAAGAAGAAAATGAAGAGATACCGACCGGTCTGAATACGCTGATCCTCACCCCAAAGCGTCGTAATGAACGCGATATCGTGCAAGCAACTTCGAAGGAGTACCGTCACATGGCTGGCTTGGAGAAACAGAGTATATAATTATCCGGGTTAGGGCGAGCCTTTCAACTCAATCTCGCACAATAATTTTTTTGGCCTGCATCATGCTATCTCAACTCGTTTTCGCAGAATCATTCTTCGGCCTGCATCATGCTTTCTCAACACGTTTTCGCGTAGTGACTCGCTCTTTTAGTTCGTTTCGGACTCATTCGTGCGGGGAGCTTCGCCAAGAATCTCACGAAGGTCAGCGTGTGACTCTAAGTGGATGGGTGGACGCCGTTCGTCCATACGGTCACCTGTCTTTTCTTTCGCTACGAGATCGCCACGGTGTCACGCAACTTGTGTTGGAAAAGGACTTCCTTCAAACGGCAGGTCAGTAGCGGCTTTACAGCTAAAGTTTCTTCGTACAACTATGGGCTCACTTATTGCTGTGTGTGCATTGCAATTATTGTAGATAATGTGGAAAGCAAAATCCGTCCCGAGTCGGTGTTACAAGCTTCAGGGATTGTACGATCTAGGCCAGTCAACATGCGGAATGACAAGATGGCTACAGGGGCCGTGGAAGTTGTTGTAGACAAGATCACTCAGCTGAATTCATGTGTGAATTTGCCGATCCAAGTAGCTACTGGTTCAAAGATCACAAACGAAGACACAAGGTTACGTCACCGGTACTTGGATCTGCGTCGTCCTGCATTGCAGCAAAACCTCGTGGTGCGCTCGCAGATCTCACTGGCTGCACGTAACTTTTTATGCTCGGAAGGATTTTTGGAGATTGAGACGCCGACGTTGTTTAAAAGTACTCCGGAAGGTGCTCGTGAATTTCTAGTTCCTACACGCAATAAAGGGCTGTTTTACGCATTGACGCAGAGCCCACAGCAGTACAAGCAGCTGCTTATGGTGGGTGGTCTGGATAGGTATTTCCAGCTCGCAAGATGCTATCGTGACGAAGGCGGCCGCGCTGACCGTCAGCCGGAATTCACACAGATCGATCTGGAGATGGCGTTTGTTACTCGTGACGAAGTCATGCACTTGACGGAGCGTCTGATAAAGGAGATTTGGAAGGCGGCTAACAAGGAATTGCCTGATCGCCCATTTGTCCGCATGACCTTTGACGAGGCAGTGCACCGTTTTGGTGTAGACAAACCTGATACGCGCTATGGTATTGAACTTCAGGATGTAGATGACCTACTGCAAGAATGCGAGTTCGCCCCGTTCAAATCGGCACTTGCAAACAATCATGTGAAGGTTCGTAGCAAGCGTGCAGTGGTCCGTGCTATCAACGCAAAAGCTCTTGCTAGTGGTGGATTTTCACGCAAGGATGTTGCTGAATTAATGAAGATAGCTAAACGCACGTCTAGCACCGCTGGTGTATTTGTGGTGAAGGTAGAAGCTAGAAAGCATTGGAAATCCTCGCTGGCTAAGAAGCTTTCTGCGTCTGAAATTGCTCAACTCAACGAGCGCCTTGATGCTGAGGAGGGCGATATTCTTGTTTTTTCTGCTGGTACATATCATGACGTGACTACACTTCTTGGTCGTCTGAGGACGCACACTTCACAACTGCTGTATGGGAAGGGCTTTTTGCAGGCTGAACTAGATCCAAACAACTTTCACCATTTGTGGGTGATTGACTTTCCCATGTTCGAGCGCAGTGAAGATGTTGACGGAGACAGTCTTGTGAATAAAGGCAAAGTTTCGCTGTCGGCAACACACCACCCCTTCACTGCTCCTCGCGCTGATCACGCTGCAATGTTGGACGAAATTTTGACTACAGCAGCAAGAAGTGAAAGGACGAGCTTGCTGGAAGACCCGGAGATTGTGGAGAAGCTGTTAGAAATCACCGCGCAACACTACGATATCGTGTGCAACGGCTGGGAGTTAGGCGGAGGTTCCATTCGTATCCATCAGGCCAAGTTGCAGCAAGCCATTTTTGAAGATGTACTGAAGCTACCGACACTGCAGCGTCAGAGTTTTGAGCACCTATTGCAAGCTCTTAGCCACGGTGCCCCACCTCATGGTGGGATTGCGCTGGGTCTGGACCGCCTCGTTGCGATATTATGCGGGGCACTGAGTTTGCGTGATGTGATTGCGTTTCCCAAGTCGTCCACGGGCAATGAGCTGATGACTAGCGCGCCTGGCCCTGTGCTACCTGCGCAGCTTGAAGAGTATCATGTTCAAGTGCGCTACGACGAGGAGTAGATGATTTCAAAGTACTCGCGATTGTTTTACTTCCTTGCGTTTTACACCCTTTCGAAAGCCTTTGTGTGTCCCTGACTGCGTACCTCACTCTTCAGCAGCTCCAGCGTGTTGATGACCGCGTCGATGCCGCACTGCCAGTACCTTGCGGTGCACTTTGCGCGGTCAAAAGCGACGCATTTCGTCCTACTTGTGAATCCAACACCACATTCTCACGCGCTCTTCTTCGGTAGCATTGTATTCTCAGCATATTGAACGGACAAAGCACCAGTTGGGACTGCGAACTCATCCCGAGCTCATCCATGATGACCATCATCGCGTGCTTCTGCAACGCCTGCCTTTAGGCCCTCAGACTACGTACCGGAAGCCAGCCATATGATGACACTCTCGCGTTGTCACTTGTACAAATCGCGGTCGTTTATGACGTCAGATCTGCGTATTCAGCTCTGCTGATTCCTCTTCTTCTTTTCTTTCGCTTCGTTCTATGCCAATGTCGACGCCCGAGGCCAACATTTCTGTAACCTCTATTTAAAATAATGAACTGTTCGTGCGGTTCAATCGGGAGATACAGGCGAGTCTGAGGATGTGTAGTGACAAATCAGGTGTGGGATTAATTCTTCCATGAAGTTCTAATCCCAAATGATGAACGTTTCACACAGCTATGCTGAAATGGTCGGGACATATTATACCTTGTTACAAATCCGTCCAGAAACAAAACTGATTCCACCTCAACTTCCAATTTATTCTGGCTCAAATCCAGAACTGGGGCTATTCTTACCCCAAGTGATGATTGCACCCTCTTTTGAGCAATATTTATTAGACAAACCTGCTTATGTAACCTATACAAACACCTGGAAGCTGGTACATATTCTATAACCACAGCGTAACCAAGAGCTTACGATGGGACTGGCAACGGAGCATGACTTGCGTTGATACATACTTATGTGTCCTCAGAGCTGGCTCAGTAAATGCACCAGGAAGCGTATGCACTTACCGTACTGCGTGACCTTGCGCCTTGTCAGTGCTTTTCTCTTGCAACTTCTTCGACACACAACAGGTTTCTCCATCGCGTTTTCGTGGTGATAATGAGGACGTGGAGAGAGACAAGATCGATAGCGTGACGACCGCCTCCTCTCTCTCGCGCGCAGAAATGACGGCAAAGATGTTCCGCGACTCGTGTTCAAGGTCTTGTAGTATGCTGCAGGGACTAAAGAGCGGCCACCGTGAGACGCATACTATGTACATGAGAAAAGAGCGCTCGCTGACGGACGGACATCGCCTTGAGAAGAAGTGCGCGGAGGATGCGCATCTAGGAGCTGGTAGACCAGGAGATCCACGCAATGAACAAGTGAGTACTCAGCTATATCGCTGGCGACAAAGTGCATAAAGTGACATCGACGTTCCTGGAAGGTGTGTAAAAAGATAAACGTAAGTAAAGTACTTTGCCAGACTTAACGGTGTTGTGATGGATGCTGCTCCAATTCATTTGAAGAAGCTGGTCCTTGCAGAATCATCTTGTTGTGTTCAAATATGTTTGTATGTGGAGTTGAAGCTATTTGCTGGCCTAGATTTTGGTGTTGCTAGGGCGTAGCCT